>PVJH01024028.1:0-19110 GCA_004026705.1 Nesogale talazaci
GACGACAAGGTCTACTACTTCTTCACGGAGCGGGCGGCCGAGGAGGGCTCCAGCAACTTCGCCCCGAGCCGCAGCAGCCACCGGGTGGCCCGGGTGGCCCGTGTCTGCAAGGTGGGTGGGGCCCCAGGCCGGGGCAAGGTTGTGGAAGCTGGAGCGTGGGCCCTGAGCCATCAGCCCGTGCCCGCCCTCCCCAGGGAGACGTGGGCGGTAAGAAGATCCTGCAGAAGAAGTGGACGTCCTTCCTGAAGGCGCGGCTGATCTGCCACATCCCGCAGTACGAGGCTCTGCGCGCCGTCTGCAGCCTGGATGCCGCCGCCTCCAGCCGCACGCGTTTCTACGCCGCCTTCACGCTGACCACCCAGTGGTCAGTGCAGGGACAGTGGGAGAGAAGACAGAAACAGTGTGGGGAATGCGGGGGACGGTGGAGACGTCAGTTAGTGAATTAGCCAGCAGTTAGTTAGACGGACTATGGAGAGTTTCAGACCGGGCCAGCTCACCTCAGCCAGGGGCACAGAGGACCGCTAAGCCACAGGTCTAGGGCTGGGCTGGCCAGGGTAACAGGCTAGGTACGGACCCAGGGTCCACCAGCGTGACTCAGTGCCCTCCTGGTGTCTCGGATTTTAAGTGGGACACCATTGACCAGGGGTGGGGGAGTGGGGTTCTTGGTCTATATGGAGCAACAAAAGTGTTCGTATGGGCTGAGCCCTGGTGGCGTAGTGGTTGTGTGCGGCTTACAGGGTTGGCGGTTCAAATCCAGCAGCAGCGCTCCAGGAGCAAGGCTGGGCTTCCTACTCCCACAAGGGCAGTGATGCCTCCCCCAACCCCCCAAAAATGTTCATAGAATGCAAAAATAGTATTGTAATATATTTAATCTTAAAATACTGTGGGACATGGGACAAATTATTTACTACCGGGACGTCTGGTCACCTTACCCTAGGAAGACCCTGGAGGCCTCAGCCATCTGCCGCTATGACCTAGCCGAGGTGCAGAACGTCTTCTCGGGCCCCTACATGGAGTACCAGGATGGCACCCGGCGCTGGGGCCGCTATGACGGCGGTGTCCCCGAGCCCCGGCCCGGCTCGGTGAGCACTCTGGGCAGGGGCTGGGGCTAGGGCTGGCCTGGCAGGAAGGGCAGGCGAGCGGTGGCGTGGAGAGCTTGACCACCCCGTCGCCCCCCCACCGGCAGTGCATCACCGACTCGCTGCGCAGCCGCGGCTACAACTCATCTCGGGACCTGCCCTCCCTGGTCCTGGACTTTGTGAAGCTGCACCCTCTGATGGCCCGGCCTCTGGCGCCCGCACGAGGACGGCCCCTGCTGCTCAAGCACAGTGTGCGCTACACGCGCCTCGCAGGGACACCCGTCACCACGCCTGCCGGACCCACCTACGACCTGCTCTTCCTGGGCACAGGTGCTCTGACCCCTGGCCCACGCCCTCTGGTGACTGGCGACACCGGCCCCTCAAAGCCAACTCACAGCCCTCACGTCGCTTCCAACTCAGAGCACCCCACCCCCCGGCCCCGGGACAGGAAAGAACTGCCCCTGCCAGTCTCTGGAGCCCTAACTCTTTGGCCATAGAAAGCCCCCACCCCCTACCCACCATTGTCCTTGGAGCAAATGGTGGTTTTCAACTGCTGGCTTTGGGGTTCTCAGCCCAAGGCGTAACCCAGGGGTCCTCAAATTTTCTAAACAGGGGGTCAGTTCACTGTCCCTCAGATCACTGGAGGGCCGAACTATAAATTAAATTAAAAAAAAAAAAACTATGAATAAATTCACTGCAGGCTGAGCTGCTAAGCTGGACAGGCAGTGGCGGCAAAAACACCCGGCGGGCCGCATGCGGCCCATGGGCCGTAGTTTGAGGACCCCTGGGCCGTAATCCCTAGACGACCCTGTAGCACAGACCTCTGGTGGCTACCATGTTGATGCCTCAGTGAGCACTCAGCCCCTGGTGACCCCTGGCTCTTGGTGACTGTGTGTCCCCGTCACCGACCACCCTGACAGTTAACCTGAAGTTGGACCCATATGCTTCTGAACCCAGTACTTGTGGCCATCAATAGAGAGGCCACTGCTACAGGCTGATTCTTTGTCCCTGACCCCAGGACAACCCAGCCGCTCTTGTCCGACCTGTGGTGGGGGGTGGATCTGACCTGCCCCTCTGCCCTTTCCATGCCAGCTGATGGCTGGATCCACAAGGCCGTGGTCCTGGGCTCCGGCATGCACATCATCGAAGAGACACAGGTGCTGAGGGAGGCCCAGCCGGTGGAGAATCTGGTCATCTCTCCCACACAGGTATCCCCCGCCTCTCACTCAGTAAGGCCTTCTGGGATCGGGGACGGGGCAGTGGCTGGGCGTGGGGACGAGGCCGACCAGCTGTCCTTTCTGGCTCCCAGCACAGCCTGTACGTGGGGGCAGCGCACGGAGTCCTCCAGCTCCCGTTGTCCACCTGCTCCCGCTACCGCTCCTGCTACGACTGCATCCTGGCCCGAGATCCCTACTGCGGTTGGGACCCCAGCACCCGTGGCTGTGCTGAAACCACTACCACGGCCAACAGGTGTCAGATGGGGGGTGGAGGGGGGGAGAGATGGTGGCAGTGGGTCCTTTGTGCTCAGGGGTTGGGGCCTGAGGGGAGCAAGCCCTGCTGTGTGGAGGGGGCGGGGGCAAAAAGTCACAGTCTGTGGTGACTTTTTCCAGGGAAGCCCTTCATGGATCACAATCCTCTATCTCTAGGACGGCGCTGATCCAGGACATAGAGCGAGGAAGCCGAGGCTGTGAGGGCAGCATGGACACAGGTCAGTGGCACTCAGGGGTCGGCATGGTCTGAGCGATTTGGGAGCGTGAGCAGTGATAACCGATGAGCACAGCGTTGGGCTCTGAGCCAACTGTGCCCCGTCAGCCCCATGACACCTCTGGATCTGCAGCCGCCAGCACAGAGCCTGGCACGTCCCAAGTGCTCCCCCAACCTTGGCAGGAGGAGACAGGGCCAAGAGAAGTGTCTGGCCACTTCGATGGGGGTGCCGGCGGCCATCAAAGGTTCACACAGATAACCAACTACGATTAATTTGAAATGCTTTTGAATCACAAAAACAGCAATTACAACTCTGATAAGTGTTCAGAAAGCTCCCGGGCACTCCCCCACCTCAGCAGCACCGATGGCTGAGCTGACAGTTGAAGGACCCGTGAACGTTCGTCTTCCTCACGGACACCGTCTACTACGGACACCGTGTGCCAGGGTCTGATTGAAGGCTACAGTGGTAAAGATCGGATAGAGAGAGAGACAGAATGCCCTCCGCGCTCTCCACCCGTCAGTCCTAGAGAGAGGTCGCCATGAGCGGCAACCTCAGGGAGCAGGTTCGGTAAACTGCCCAAGGTAAATCAGCCCTAGTAAGCAACAGGGTCAGACTGCAAACCTGGCCCCAGACGGTGCGACCCCAGAGTGCGTGCTCTGAATCCTGATGTTCTGCGAGCCCGAGAACGAGGGCTTGGGGTGGGGGAACAGCACCCGAGTGGATAGATAGATCTTAGGGTGTTGGAGCCTCTGCAGACAAGGCTAGGTCGGCAGGCAGGAATCCAGCTGGGAGTCTGGTCTTGATCTGAACAGCGACATGAGACCTCTAAAGAGTTCAAGGCAGGAGCGTGCCAAGGCCCAGAAGGTCGGTGTTTGGAAGACGGGGCTTCCTAGCTGTACAGACAGGGGTAGACGGGACTCAAGCGCTGCAGGAAGCTGTGGATTGGGAGAAGCAAGCAGGTCTGAGGGATGGTAGAAGCAGAGTCTTGGTGAGGGCAGGTTAAGAAGAGGAAGGAGAACGGGGAGGTCAGGGAGACACCCTGCACCCACCCGGGTCCTGGGCAAGAGTTTGCAGGGAGACTCTAGTCTGTGCTTGAGGCGTCCCAGAGACTGCATGTGGAGCGGTTCAGCCCGGGCGAGGTGGTCCAGCCCGGCACTTGGCAGGGAGTCCTCTGCTGGGGGAAGTCGGGGGAGTCACTACCAGAAGGTACAAGAGAGGAGACAAGGCCCTGCCCGCCTCGAGCTGCACTGGGTCAGTGTGAACCTGACTCGGGCCCTGTGTGAACGGTGCTTTGTCCACTGTCACTGGGCCTCCAGGTCTGGCACTGGTGCAGTGGACTCAGCCAGCCGTGGACAAGCTGGCCAGCCATCTCCACTGTGTCTCCGCCCACCCACCCCGGGAGAAGCAAGCTCTGACCTCTTCTCCTGCATCTCCTCCCAGGGCCACCACCACCCCTGAGGACCCGCTCCGTGCTCCGGGGTGACGATGTCCTGCTGCCCTGTGACCAGCCGTCCAACCTGGCCCGGGCCTTGTGGCTGCTCAATGGGACCCGGGGCCTGAGCGACGGGCAGGCTGGCTACCGCGTGGGCGTGGATGGGCTGCTGGTGACAGACACCCAACCCGAGCACAGTGGCAACTATAGCTGCTACGCCCAGGAGAACGGCCTCCGGACCCTGCTGGCCTCCTACAGCCTCACGGTCCGGCCGGCCACCCCGGCCCCGGCCCCCCAAGCCCCGGCCACCCCTGAGGCCCAGCTGGCCCCCGACGTGCGGCTGCTCTACGTGCTAGCCATTGCTGCCCTCGGTGGCCTCTGCCTCATCCTGGGCTCCTCGCTCCTCTATGTGGCCTGTCTGCGGGGAGCGCGCCGGCGAGGGCGGCGGCGGCGACGGAAATACTCCCTGGGCCGGGCCGGCCGGCCTGGGGGCTCTGCCGTGCAGCTGCAGACAGTCTCGGGCCAGTGCCCTGGGGAGGAAGATGAGGGCGATGATGGGGAGGGGGCCGGGGGACTGGAGGGCAGCTGCCTCCAGATCATCCCTGGGGAGGGAGCCCCCGCGCCGCCGCCCCCGCCCCCGCCGCCCCCACCGACCGAGCTGACCAACGGGCTGGTGGCCCTGCCCAGCCGGCTGCGCAGGATGAACGGCAACAGCTACGTGCTCCTGAGGCAGAGTGACAATGGCGTGCCGCCCGCAGGCCCCTGCTCCTTTGCCGAGGAGCTCAGCCGCATCCTGGAGAAGAGGAAGCACACGCAGCTGGTGGAGCTGCTGGATGAGAGCTCCGTCTGAGCCTGCCCGGACACTGCTCTGCCCCACAGCCCCCCGGCTCTGGGCCGGGCACCGCCTCCCCAGCCCCGGCGGTCACCCTTCCTCCACGTCCCCCGCGCCAGACCCTTCTCTCAATGTTTTGGTGTTCCTGTAGGGCTGGCCAGTCAGGCCCAGCCAAAGCCCCCCCACCCCCATCCTCAGCCTCCACAGACCCACGTGTCAGCAGCCCAGGCCTACCGGTGCTCCTCAGAGGTAGGTGCTCCCCAAGACCCACCCCTGGTGCCTGGCCCTTAAGCCAGCCAACCCTCTGGAGGAGCTGATGCCACCCGGCTGCCCAAACCCTTCCTCTCTCAGGCAGGGCTGTGCGGGTCCAGATGGCCTCACGGCACCACCCTCTGCATGGCCGTGTGCTGGATGGTCCTGAAGTCAGAGGCGTCCTGTCTGCCCACATGTGCACGTGGAAGACCATCGACCTGCCGGCTGGCTGCAGTGTCCCCACCCTGCCTTCTCCCGTGTGTTCTTGGGGCCATCCTCTGGACTCTGGGTGTCCTCACAATTGCCACATCCCATCCTCTCATCCCCCTCCTCCAGTCCCAGCTCCATGTGGTGACCTCTGGCAAGAGCTCGGGCACAGGCCAGCCTGCCCAGGGCCGACGGCATTGCCTCATTCCCCTTCTCCCTGCCCATGCACCTTAGTCAGCCTCCCCTCCTCCCTTGGTCACTCTCCAGGCATGTCCTTTCCACACACACACACACACACACACACACGTGGGAACAGCCTAGCACCACGTGCTTACATGTCCACTCTCGCACCTCTGGGGCCGCCCCTTGCCACCGCAGAGGAGGTCCCCTCCTGTGTAACTGTCCTGGCAGACCCTTCCCTCGGACAGTGACCAACACTGCACTCAATGAGCCAGCCTCCCTTCCGGAGATCAAGCACTCGCTACCCCAGACCAGTGCAGGGGGAGGGAGGAGCGAGCTGAGGTCCCCTGGCACATGAAGCCCTTTCTCGGAACTATGCAAAGGGCAGAGGCTGGGAGTTTGGGTGCTTGGCTCCCACCCCTGTCCTACCTCACCGGGGCACTTTCAGGGCCCAGGGGCTTCACACCCACATGGGACAATCAAATCCCAACTGAGCTCCCCCAGCCCCCCCCTTGGGTGAGGATGACTGTTATTTTTGTAGCTGAGAACGTGGGATCCCACGGGTTTTTACTGCCCTTCCCCCTGCCTCTCCCACCTGCCCGATCCCCCACCCCAATGAATGTAGTTGTTGTCAGAATGGCTCTCCTTCGTTAGGGATGCCCCACTCGCCATTCAGGTGGGTGGAACAGGCATGGGACGGGGAGCCTGGACTCAGCTCCCCCTCCGTCGATTAATAAAGCCTCCCTTTCCCATAGCTGTGAGTGGTCTGATTGGTCTCAACTGCTTTTCCCCGGTCACTGGTGGACCGACTTCTGAGCCAAGGAACAGCAGAGACTTGTGCCTCCAGGTTGTGCTTTCCCCAAGACTATTTAGAGGAAGCTGGGACCTCCACCTTCCATCCGCTTGCCCTGGGTTCACACTATGTGTTGGCCATGGGCCTGACAAAGGTGCTACAACAATTGCAATTCCTACAAGGGTGGCTAGTTTGGGCTAGTTCCTCATTCGGTTTCTTTTCCCCCTCTACGCTTTGTGGCCACGCCTGGAGGATACGCAGGTTTACCAGCTCTCCTGTCCTTCCCCCAAGCAGCTTTCCAAACCCCTGCACCCTACAAGGAAAGCCACTAATTCATCTCTGAGTAAAGAGGGGACCTGTCTTAGAGGGGGCAGGGCAACTGGAGGGCACAAATGCTTGTTACCTGGGACTTGGCCTGAGAATCACGCCCTCCGGGGACCAGGCCCACCTGAAGCACAAGGTTTTTGACACTAACCCTGAGAGGGCTGGGACAGTCTGCTTCGGGTTCTAGAAGACTGAGAAACAGGGACTCCCGTTAAAAACAAGCACTCATTTTACAGGAAGACCCCGAGTGGGATGCTGCTAAATTTATTAATCTCCGCTTTCTCACATTCACATGTATAAAGCGCCTCGCTCCAAGCCAGGTTCACAGCAGAGTAAGGCGCTGGCTCTCCTACTCCATGGTCCCAGCACGGACAGCAAGGTTCTTCAAAAGCAAGGCCTTGAGCCCCTGACCATCTTTGAGATGCCATCACCCGTATCGACTTGCATTTCACTCAACGTGAGCCTTGTCAAGTTTCCCGAAGCTTCCAGGTTGCAAAGATGCCGGCTGGACAAGGATTACGCCGCTCTCCTTAGCCGCGGGCACTGAAAAGCGGCCATTAACGTTATCCCAGGCAGAAAGCTTTGGCGTGTCCTTCTGCGTCCACGCGTTGCGCGTGTCGTCTAGGACACGGAGTCCCTTACACCAAAGGGCGGCGGGCCACCTCCTGGGGCCTGGGGCCGCTCTCGGGGCGCTGACACGACCTGGCGGGGGCGCAGGCGGCCGGGCGCGCTCGGCTTGTTGGTGAAGGGGTGCCACTGGCCCTGGATACTCGGGTTGTCCGTGTGGAAGGGCTTGCGGATGCGGATCACCTCCAGGCCCGACTGGGTGGCCAGTTTCTGCACCAGCGCGGCGATCTCCTGCGCGGTCTTGCAGTGGACGTTCTCCTCGCGCACGGCCCCGTTTACTGGAGACGGGACGAGGACGGGGGGGGGGGGGGGGGGGGGGGGGGGGGGGGGGGGGGGGGGGGGCAGGGGAGAGTGAGTCGAGGGCGCGCCCCCCCCGTTCGCCCCGCACCCCCCCCCCGCGCTCCCGGCCCGGCCCACTCACGGTACTCCGCCACCACGCGGGGCACGCAGCACGGCCGCGGGTTCACGTAAATCACCACCCCTGGGTTCCGCCGGGCGAAGTCGGTCACCTCCCGTTCCACGAACTCCCTGCGGGCCGCCGAGAGTGAGCGGGGTGGCCCAGGGCCGGGCCGCCGCCGCGGGGCCGCCTCCCCGCCCTGCCCCGCCCCGCCCCGCCCCGCCCCGCCGGCTCACCGGGCTCCGCGGGACGACGGCCCGTCGCGGCTGAGGCTGATGCTGAGCCGCTGCAGCTGCTGCACGTAACGGCCCAGGCCGTTGTGCAGCACGCTGGCGAGGAAGCGGCTGGCAGTCCCGCGCGCGGTCATGGCGGCGGCTCCCGGCGCGGCTAGCCCGGCGGGGGGCGGAGCGGAGAGCCCGGAAGGGGCGGGGCTCGGGCAGGCGCTTCCGGTTCCGAGCCGCGCGGCCCGAGTTTTGCTTCCGAGGTCAAGGAGAGGGGCGCGTGGTGGCGCCCCGCGGTGCTGGCGCCCGGCGGGAGCGGACCTCTGGCACTCGGAGGCGGCGTCCGGAGCCCGGAGCCGCCGGGCGTCGAGGGGGGCGGGAGGGAGGTGGGCGTTCCGTGCGGCTCCGGCCCGAGCGGCCGGCTGGGGCGGGAGAGACGCGCTGGCCGGGTCGCAGGCTGGCCAGAGGGGAAGACGGCGCCCAGAGCGGAGGGGCCTGACCGGAAAGGCGAAGCGATGAGCATGTAGGGACACCCTCCTGGTCAGCGTGGGGGAGGGTCGAGGCGACGGGGTGGGAGAGGGGCGCTGTAAAAGGATCATAGAGGCAGGGGCGCCTAGAGGGACCTCGACCTTGGAGCGGCACAGACCCTCTAGAAAGGTGGCACGTGGGAACCCATCCGGCGGACCCCGGCGACCCTGACCCCGGCCTTGGGAAAGGTCAACGCTTGCACCACCCTGGGCCGTTCTCCGCAGCGTGGGGGCGACGGGCGCCCGCCTGCCCTCGGAGCGACCGAGCCCGGCCGTGGAGGGCTCGCGTGGGGCGCCTGGGTGTGCAGTACAATGCCGAGGCCGGAAGAGGGTCCCCTGGGAAGTGTGAGCCAGACCGAGTTGGAGGAGCCGAAGAAGCCAGCCGCCGGGGCGCTCCCCAGCCTGGCCCAGGGGAGGCATCCGCACCCGGCCCCTCGGCCTTTTCCAGCGGGCGCCCCCACCATCTGACGCAGAATGTGGGTCCTCCTCCGAGGTGGACACCCTCTCCGGACCCTGCTGCCCCTGCGTGGGGTGTGGATGGGTCGGAGGGGCTTGCCTCGAGGCTTGGTGCCCGGATCTCCCCGCCGACGGTACAGGAAGGAGGCGCTTCCAGCCTTAGACGCCCCCGTGTTGCCCGTCACCGTGACTGAGATCCGCCAGTACTTGCGGACCCATGGGATCCCCTTCCAGGATGGTCACAGCTGCCTGCGGGCCCCCAGCCCCTTTGCGGCGCCTTCAAAGCACAAGGACCAGGCAGGGGCCACCCCTTCCTTGGGCCTCTTCATCGACAAGACCACAGGCCGCTTCCTCTGCATGGCCAGCCTGGCGGAGGGCAGCTGGGAAGACTTCCAAGCCAGCGTGGAAGGGCGAGGGGATGCCACCCAGGAGGGGCTCCTTCTCAGCGAGGCCCCCGAAGCCGTGGACAGCGAGGAGGTCCGGAGGATCTGGGACCGGGCCGTACCGCTCTGGGAGCTGCCCGACCCAGAGGAAGCCCGGCTGGCCCGCTTGATGTTCGGCCTCACCAAGGTGACGGACGACACGCTGAAGCGTTTCGGCGTGCGGTATCTGCGCTCCGCCCGCAGTTTGGTCTTCCCGTGGTTCTCCCCCGGCAGCCTGGGGTTACGAGGCCTGAAGCTTGTCGGGGCGGAGGGCCAGGGGGAGGACGTGCGCTACGTGGAGACCACCTTGCCCCGGCCTGGCGCCTACCACAACCTGTTTGGGCTGCCCCTCATCACTCGCCGCGACGTCGAAGTCATCTTGACCAGTCGTGAGCTGGACAGCCTGGCCCTGAGCCAGGTGGTGGGGCTGCCCACCCTGGCCCTGCCCAGGGGGACCGCCTGCTTACCCCCGGCCCTGCTCCCCTACCTCGAACAGTTCAGGCGCGTCGTGCTCTGGCTGGGCGACGACCTCCAGTCCTGGGAAGCTGGCAAGTTGTTTGCCCGGAAACTGAACCCCAAGCGATGCTCCATGGTGCGCCCCGGGGAGCAGCAGCCCCGCCCCCTGGAGGCCCTGAACCGGGGCTTCAACCTCGCCCGCATCCTGCGCACTGCCCTGCCTGCCTGGCACAAGTCGATTGTGTCTTTCCGGCAGCTCCGGGAGGAGGTCCTGGGGGAACTGTCCAACGTGGAGCAAGTGGCCGGCGTCCGCTGGAGCCGCTTTCCCGACCTCAATCGTCTCCTGAAAGGACACCGGAAGGGAGAGCTGACCGTCTTCACAGGTGACCCTTGGGGCGAGGACTGCAGGGTCGAAGGGCATGCGGCCGGGGGTGGCCGACGTTCAATTGAAGAGAGGGGGTTCCCTTCCTCACCCTGTCTCCTGGTAATGGGAAGGGCAGAACTTTGCCCCCTCACTCAGGTCTGCCCTCCCGTCTCCTTCAGGGCCGACGGGCAGTGGGAAGACCACGTTCATCAGTGAGTATGCCCTGGATCTGTGTACCCAGGGGGTGAACACACTCTGGGGGAGCTTTGAGATCAGCAACGTGCGGCTCGCCCGGGTCATGCTGACCCAGTTTGCAGTGGGGCGGCTGGAAGAGCAGCTGGACAAGTACGACGAATGGGCCGACCGCTTTGAGGACCTGCCCCTGTACTTCATGACGTTCCACGGGCAGCAAAGCATCAAGTGAGTTTTCCAGACATCCCACTCCCACCCCCGCAGCACCCAGGGCCGTTGGTCCTTTTCCCACTTTCCAGGGAAGCAATTCAACCTTCAGGCCCACGGTTCTCTACGGAGAACTAGTCCCTGGCGCGTTTTCAGGATGCTGGCTCGTCCGCCCGGGATGGCCTGCAGAGCGCCTCTCATTAACTCTTGAATCGTTGCCTCTGCCCCATCCTAGGACGGTAATAGACACCATGCAGCACGCAGTCTACGTCTATGACATCTGCCACGTGGTAATTGACAACCTGCAGTTCATGATGGGACACGAGCAGCTCTCCACAGACAGGTGACAGTCCCCTGGCCTCCCTGGAACCCATTGGGTCGCACACAGCGCCGCGCTTTCTTGTTTTCTGGGCTCGGTGGGAAGTAGCAACATAAAGCTGAATGAGTCCTCAGGCAGAGGGAAGTGGAGCGGAGCGGGTTAGGTGGATTATGGGAGATCTGGGTGGATAAAGAATGTGCGGGTTTTCCTGTCCTTCTGTCTGGTCCAGTAACCTCTTTCTTGGGCCGGGGGCAGGATTGCCGCTCAAGACTACATCGTAGGGGCCTTTCGGAAGTTTGCTACAGACAATAGCTGCCATGTGACACTGGTCATTCACCCGCGGAAGGAGGAGGATGACAAGGAACTGCAGACGGCGTCCATTTTTGGCTCAGCCAAAGTGAGTGGCCTTTGAAGGAGCCTAAGCTTTGGGGAGTGGAGAGGACAGGTGGGACCTTGGACAGCCTTCAGCTCAACTGCCTTTGAGACCAAGACATGCAGAATGCCGGAGGGGGCTTCAAAAAGTTCATGGGAAATTATATATGTGTATGTATGTATATATATTTATATCCCACCAGCGTAGTTCTGCTTTGTCTTATAGGGTCCCTATGAGCTAGAATCGACTTGAGAACAGCGAATTTGTGTTTTGGGGGGTCACCTATGCTTGTCCTTTATAAGGTTGGGAAACAATGGGACGATAATTCTAAGTCAGCTGATAAGAGCTGTGATTGACAGCACAGGCATTTGGGAAACAATCAGAAGAGGTACTAATCTGCCTGGGCCATCAAGAGACTTCCCAGAAGACGATCAACAAAGAGAGGTGGAGCACTGTCAAGACAATAGGCTAGGTAATCCAAAAACGTGGGAAGCCTTCTGGGGAGCAGGCCTAGCCTGATTCTGAAGCTTCCAGGTGGACACTGAGTGTCCATCAAGACCAGCCTGGGCTGGCCCAGGGAATATTAGGGGAGGAGCCCCAACTGTCTGCTGGGATAGAACAAGGAGCAGGGGAACAGATTGAAGGCAGGTCCCAGATTACGAAGGAGAACCATTCCAAGCTGTGTCAGCAGAGTGCCGGTGAGTCGGGATTGGTGGGCATGGCTCCAATTTATGATGGCTTCAGTGCCCGGGAAAGGACCTGCAGTGGCACCGTAGGGCAGACATGGAGGTGACAAGTGAGCAGGTTAGATCCTGAGAAGAAGAATGGGGCTGTCAACTCCCTTCAAGTTTGGGTCTGGGAAACCCTGTATGAGGCCTGCCAGAAAAGGCTTCAGTGATTTAAAAGCTGCACTTGCAGCAGGTGGGAGTGTTTGTGGTGAAGACTCCACTGAAGGTTCATTTGTTTCAAAATTGGGGCAAATTTACATAACATTAAAGCTAGGCTTCAAAGACACCGGGAGAGCTGGATGTGGGAGAGCTGGATGTGCGTGCTCTCTGCAGTCCTGCGGGGAACTGGTCTCAGACCTCGGGGATTGCCCGGCCTATTCTTCCACTCCAGGACTCCGACCCATCACTATTCCCCTACCCGTCACTGTGATTGTCAGCCTGTTTCACATTGTTGGCCATGACAACTGGTTCCCAGCCCCACATACAAGGGCAGGTAGGTGGCCCTGTCGAGTAAGCACTGGACTTCTGCCCAAAAGGCCAGCAGTTCTGACCCACCAGCCAGTCCCCAAGAGAAAGCTGATGAAAGGTTTGCATCCTCTGAGTCCCTGTAGGAGTCGCTCTGAGCTGGACACAATAGCCGTGGGTGTAGGCGTGGTCTGTAAGCCAGGCCTTTGTGACGTGGGGACTGCCTGTTGTGGAAATTCAAAGTTCAGCTTCTATTGAGAGTGGCTGAGAATGGTCTCCGATCAAGTTCATGTTGAGGTGGGGGCGGGCGGCTGTACTGAATGTTAGCAGCAGGGGCTGAGCCCTGGTGGCGTAGTGGTTGTGCGCAGGACTGCGGCCCACTGGGATGGAGGTTCAATTCCAGCAGTGGGGCTGGGCCTCCTACTCCCACCACAGGAGAGCAGTGATGCCCCCCCCCCAAAAAAAAAAAAAGAATGTTAGCAGGCTGACTGTCACAGAACTGAACGATTCAAGCGGCCCCGGCATTGTGGCTAATAGTGGAAAGTGTGTTCTCCCGTTCCAGACACATCTCCCCTCACCTGCACCCCTCCTTCCCGCTTCTCTCATCTGTCGTCTCATCCCTGTTTTCCTCTGTTCTCCAACCCCCAGGCAAGCCAGGAAGCCGACAATGTCCTAATCCTGCAGGACAGGAAGCTGGTAACCGGGCCAGGGAAACGGTACCTGCAGGTGTCCAAAAACCGCTTTGATGGAGACGTCGGCATCTTCCCACTGGAATTCAACAAGAGCTCCCTCACCTTCTCCATCCCACCAAAGAGCAAGGCCCGGCTCAAAAAGATCAAGGATGACAATGGACTCGTGGCCAAAAAGCCCTCTTCTGGCAAAAAGGGGGCTGGGTCCCAGCACTCTGAGCCAGGCCCCGGCCAGGGCCCCAACTCTTAGCAGCCAGGCACCTGCCCGCCTTCGGGGTAGAGGTAGTACAGGCTGGACACAGGAATGCACCCGATGGGACAGGCTGAGGCAGCGACTCTTGCCTGGTCATAAGCTGTGAGCCCTTCTCAGTTTGAGGGGGCAGCGTATCATGCAGTGTTTCCACAGTGAGAGAATTCTGTCAACAGGTCCCTGAGAACCTGCTTGATACCAGGCTTTGTTCTGGGCCTTTCAGGTAGGCCCCTGAGTTTGACAAGGTGCAGTCCTCGTTTCTGGGAAACCTGCCCTCTTGTGGAATTGTCATGGTGGGGGAGCGACAAGCTCGCAACAAATCAAACTTGAGCTGGTTAAAAAGCGCTGTAAAGACTACCACAGTGGCACATGATGGACAGGACCCAAGAGTTAAGAGGCAAGCCCTGTGAACACCTGGTGGACGAGGGTACCTGGCAGCTGGGAAAGAGACAGTTGTGACATTGGCTGGCCCAGCCCTGAAGTGGGAATTAGCGAGTTGAGCTTAAGGGAGAACAGGGCCAGGCCCTTGAACCTGGAGGGTAATTTCAAAGCTTTCAGAGTCCAGGAGTGGTGACCCAGTGGCCATCAATCCCTCAGCTGTCCACTCTGGAGCCTGTCCTGAGAAAGTTGTGTGTTAGAACTGGCATCCTAGATGCTTGGTCTTAGAATATCAGGGGCCCCAAAGTGGGAGCGACCTCCCCCTGGGCTGCAAAGGAAGCTGGGTGCCCAGAGGGCCACCCCCTGGGCATAATTCTGGGGTTTGTGGCCTCAGGCAGGCAGTGGTTGAGTAGTAGTTGCAGTCATTACTTTTTTGTTTGTTTGTTTTTTGTTTTTTTGGGGGGGGCATCACTGCTCTCTGGTGGTGGGAGTAGGAGGCCCAGCCCCAGTGCTGGAATTGAACCTCCAGTCCCGCGCACAACCACTACGCCACCAGGGCTCAGCCCCAGTTATTACTTTTTTATAGAGTTTTATAGTTTTTTCCAGTTTTAATTAAAAAAATTTTAACTTGTGGCTTTGTGTCTGCTTTCCCTTGTGTGTCCACCAGGTGTCCCCAGTCTAACTGGTCTCACTTGGAGATGGGGCTGAAAAGGGTCGCTCGCCATTTGCAGTATTTGAATTGTGGGCTCCTAAGGGACCAGGGGCATTGAAGGGCTTTTACCCCACCCCCAACTCTCGGACAAGGGAGAGTGGGGATGGTGTGTCCTTTGCTCTTACCGGTCCCTGAAGATCTCCATGGCAGAGCTGAGGCTCACTGGGTCCCAAGCACCCGTAGCCTGCCTGGCCTCTGGACATGGCCTCCGCTCAGGGTGTCATCTTGCATATTTCTTTCCCTGGATTTGGCTTTTCTCTTGGTTGCCCTTCGTCCCCATTCACCCCCACCCCCACGCCTCTTATTACTACCTAGGCCCTGCTCCCCACCTCCATCCTGCCATACAAGCCTGTCTAGTTCTGTATTTCCCCTCAGCTACAGGAATCTTTTTAACAAGCCCCACAGACCATTCAAATCGGGGACCCAGAGACCCTGCCCTGACTCCTAGATGGACATGTATCCAGCTCTAGTCTCTACTTTCCTAAAGTCTGCCCCAATGTCCCTGAGTACCCCCCTCAGTAGTGGACGTTCTGAGGGGGCTAGGGGAAACCTTTCATAAAGGTGGGGTGCAAGATTTCCTGGAAGTAGGGCTTCCTTGGGGAGGTGCTTCTGGGACCCAGCACAAGACTCTGACTCTCCGGTTTGCAGAATGTGGGCCACAGATGTCTCTTGGGAAGACCCCAGAACAAAGCTGCTGCAAAGCTGTTCTCCAACAAGAACCTGGGGGGCCTGGGGTGGGGGTGGGGGGAGTGGCTCCTCCAGGGCCTCCTTTCTTGGGGGTCTCTCCCAGACTGGCTGGAGCCAGGCCTCCCTAATCCTGCAGTAATCATTCCCAGCCGCTGGCTGGCCTCGGCCTCCTCCAGGGTCTGTGACGCTGGCCGGCAGCCATGCCTTCCAGACGCCAAACACCAGGTCACTCCACGTCCCTAAAGCAAGATGGAGTCTCAGGAACGCCTCCGAAGTTTCCAGGAGGGGAGCCTCTTCGAAATTGGGGACACAGGGAGAGATACATACCTGCCTGTTGGTCTCGCCCCACCCTCCCAGCAGACACAGCCCGAACCAGGAGGAGGAGGAGGAGGAGGGGAAGCTAAACGCCCCCAGCCCCACCCCTACACAAACATTCCACACCACACCTGCCTTAAATTCCCTGTAGCAAGATGTTGCTCAGTATGTACAGGAGTTCCTGGAACCTAGAAAACTAGGGGGGAGGGGGGGGAGCCCCTGGCTCCTGTGAACTATTCATGCACCCCTACCTGGGATGGGACTTAGTTTGCTTGTCCCCCCCTGGATGTAGGGACTTCTCTGCACTCAGTCTGGCCAAGTGAGATCCAGTTGGGATTTGCAACTGTTTCTGAGGCCGATACTGTGCCCACATGGTGACAGGGTGTGCAGGGTGAGGGTCCAGCTCGGGTCTTCCAGAAGCTTGGCTGGATTTGAGAAGGGGCAACCCTACGGCCCAAGCACTGAAGACTGCAACTCTGGCCCAGATACCTGCAGCGCCAGGTGCCAGAGAGGGAGGGAGTCCCGCGCGCCTTCCCGAGATACAGGCCAATTTCCTGTTTGTGTCTGTGGGTGGGACTAGGTGGGTCTAAGGGAAGCTTGGAGGTGCCCTATGGGGGGCTACAACTGGCTCACTTGGGCAAGACACCTACGCCCACGCCGAGGGTGGTGCTGGTTCTGCTTGGAGCGGGAGGGGGGGTACTGTTTGGGTGAAACCCGAGTCGCCTTTGTCTGCTTCCCAGGGATTTTCCCCGTTTGGGGAGTGGACCGGGCTGAACTCCCCAGGGACCCCAGGGAGGTGGCTGAGTCAACTCCTACGGGCGGCTTAGGGCGGCCAGTCGCTGCGCTCTTGATAACATGCCGAACTCCCCTGCTCCGGGTTGGCAGCCAAGTCCTGGAAGCTTGTGAAGTCAGGCCAGAGGGGCAGCCTTGGCCAAGGTCCCGTGTCTGCTGGGCCGGGTTACGTGGGCAGGCGGTTGGAGGGGGTGCAAGGCAGACCCCTCCCCTCCCCTCCCCTCCCCTCCCCGGGTCGGGGGCGCGGCCTCAGCCGCCCCGCCCCGCCCCGCTCTACAGACCGGGCCGGGAGCCGGGAGCCCCGAGGCCGGAGCGGGCTTAGGAGCCGGCAGACGAGCGGCGGCGCGAAGGTGGCCGCGCCGGGGCCGGGGCCGGGGCCGGGGCCGGCCGGAGCTAGCGCGGCGGGGCAGGTGGTTTGGTGAGTGGTGAGAGCGCGGGAGGGTGCGGACGCCAGCCTCCCCGGGCACCTCTCCGCTCCGGAGCGAACTTTCCCAGTGCCGGGCACCTGGGAGTCGGGGTCCGGTGGGAGGGTCCCCACTCCGTAGCGGGGGGGGGGGGGGGCATGAAATCCGAGCCCGCACGGGGAAAGGACACGGAAACCCGCGCCCACGGGCCCACGCGCGAGCCTCCGGGTCCGCGCAGGTCCTGGGGACCCGGACACACGTGTCTTCAGGAAAGGAGGTGCCCGGGGGGGGGGGACGGGGGACCTTTGCAGACCCAGGAGCAGCGCCCCCGGCCCGCGCCGCCCCCGCCCCCGGGTAGGACCCTGGGCTGGGTTGGGGGCGGGGAGAGGGGGCGTCCCGTGACCGGCGGGCCGCGGGGGGCGGGGGGGGGGGAAAGGGGCGCGTGCGGAGGCTCCTGCTTCCTGGCCGCTCGCAGGTGAAGCCCGAGCCGACGTAAACAGGCGCCGGGCACGTGACCGCACCGGAGCTCGGTGGCGGTGCTCCTGGACTCCGGCCGCGTGCGGAGACGCCCCCCCCCCCACCCACCCCGACCCCCCCTCCCCGGCCGGGCGAGGGTCCACGTCTCTCCACTGCACGTCTTCAGCCTTGGGCGGTGGTTGAGCCCTCCCCGAGAAGAGGGGGCACCACGCCCCCCAGAGCCGGGGGAGCCCCGCGGGACGGGCGATGTAGGCCGGGGGTGGGATTGAGTACCTGGGCTCGAACCCGTTTCGCGGTGCCCCCACCCTGGCGGGCGTGAGAAGGGCGCTCGTCTTGGCGGCCGCGGCCCTCTGTCCCAGACGCCCTGTTAGACCCAGACCAGGGAGCAGCTTTCTGAGGGTGCATAGACCACCTTCGGACCACCAGAGACCCCGAGGCAGGCCTGGGCATTCCTCCCCGCGATGAAGGAAAAGGAAGCCCACCCATATAAGAGGGGGAACCACCCCACCACCCCCCACCGCCAAGTGTAAACACCCCTAGCAGCCTAGCCCTTGGAGCAGACAAGTGGAGGGGCCTTCCCCCAGGGTGGTGGCCAGCGGCCCTGGTCCGTGCCCCCATCTCTCACACACACACACACACACACACACACACACACACACACACACACGGCCGCCCTCCCCGCCCCCATGACAGACACACACACACACGCACACGCACAGCCCAGCTGCTGCCTGAGCTTCTGGGCAGGCTGCCGGGAAGGGGAGGAAGTTCTGTGTCCCTGGAGGCTGCGAGCAGAGGAGGGGGGTCCCTCCGCAGGAGGAGAGGGTCTCAGGCTGTTGCTGTGAGGCTGAGGCTGGAGGTCGGGGATGCGCCTCAGGGTGGCTGGGCTGCGTTTTCCCTTTCCAGGGAAAAAGAAAGAAAAACAACCCTTTCCACAGAGCTAAAAATAGAGCTGAGCGCCGGCCAGGCCTGTGGCCTGAAAGGGGGGTATGCTCCTTCCTGGGGCGGGGCCCGGCTCCGCTCGCCTTGGCCCAGGGGCCAGGGAGCCTAGTCCTTGGCCCGGGTGCCAGCATCAGCTGACCCAACTGGGTCATAGAGACCCCCTCCGGGAAAGTCCGTGTGGAAGACCGATTGTGAGAGACAGCGTGCATGTGTAAGGCGTCGCCTTGGGAGCAACAGCCTGCCCATGTGTGCACAGCGAGGGTTAGGAGGCCGGGTGTATTCCGAAGTGCGGCTGGGTGTGGGAGAGCGTGCAAAACAAAGCGTGGGCCCCTGGGTGTTCGTTGGTCCGCGGGGTCCTGGGCCTGTGGGATGGCCCAGACTGAGTGTGGCTCTGAGACACCGACCGTGGGAAAAGACCCCGTGGGTGTTAAGAAATCCGCATTCGTTTGGGCGCCTGCGATCTGGGAGGCTGGTGGAGGTTTGGAGCGGTGATTGTGGGAAGGCCAGGGGGCCACCTGTCTCCGAGCGTCCCAGCCCATTGTCCCGAGAGAGGGAGGAGGCCCACGGAGCCTTGCCAGGCCCCGGCCGCGGGGGTTAGAAAGTCCAGTGTCCCGAGGGCGGTGGGGGCTCCCGCGGCGGCTGGGGGTGAGGCGGGTGGCGGGGTGGCCTGCGGCCGGGCGTGTTCTCCGAACGCGCCGCTAGGTGGCGCCGCCTCCCTCAGTCTCCGCGTGCCGAGCCGAGCGCCCGCGACCTGCTTGGAGGGGACCGGGGGAGGTGGGGGGGGGCAGGCCCCGGCCCCGGCTGACCCCCAGACCGGATCGGGGGCAAAGGAGCCGGGAGGCCCGGAAAGGGGCCGCGCCCGCCGCGCCGAGGCCTCGCTGTCGGGACCCTGAAAACCAGAGAGGC
>PVJH01024028.1:19210-33879 GCA_004026705.1 Nesogale talazaci
GCCCCCCCCCCCCACCCCCTGGACGGTGGCCATCCCCTCCCCGCTTCCCTCCCTCCCTCCGGCTCTGGCTCCCCGGCCCGCGGCGCGGGGGCGCCCGGTACCCCAGAGATTTCCCAGGGAGCTCCGGGAGGGCGAGGGTGCCCTCTTCCCACAGCCGCAAACGCATTTCTCAAAATGGAGCCGCCGCTCGCCCCTCCTTCTCGCCGGCTCCCCGAGCGAGCGGGTGCCCCGCCGCCAGCGGCCTGGTTGCAGACGGCTGCCGCCTGCCCCCGGCGCAGCTGCCTCTGGGGACCCCGCTTTGTCCCGGGGCTCGCTGCTCGCCTGGTGGGTTCCCCCCTGAGCCTCTGGACCGCCCCGAGCCTTTGTCTCCTGCTTTGGGGACCCCTGCCTTTCTTTCTCCGAGTCTGCCCCTTCCCTACAGTGCTCCCGATCTCGGCACTCACCCAAGTGGGGAAATGTGGCTCCCCCCTCCCCAACTCCGTTGGCGCGCCCCTCCCCCCCCAGAAGAATCGCACTCTCCTTGCTCAGGGACTGGATTTGTGGGGGGCTCTCAGCCCAGGGCCTCACAAAAGGGCCCGCCATTTCTTTGTGATCTCTGCTGATCCTGGACCCCGTGGAAGATGGGGACCCGAGTCGCCTGTCACCCTCCACTCCAGTGGGGGAGAAAAGCCAGCTCCCACCCCTCCCCCCAGGCTCACATGCACACACAGCCCTCTGTACACACCTGCTATTCTCACACCCGCTGCTCATCCTGGTCTTCCATCCACGTGTAAGCTAAACTCACTCACACACTCATGCCCATGGAAGTACTGAGACATCCGTCCTGACATGGTTCTCTGGCTGCTTTCATACGAAAGGGGCTTCCCCGAAGTGTGTGGCGAGGTGGAATGGAAAGAAAACGAAAGTTTCCCACAAACCTTTTGAAACCCCCTTGGAGTATCCACTCAGCTGTGACTATGCATGTGTAATACGCACCCATTTTATAATGGTCACCCCTGGCCTCTTCTCAAAGACACTCCCAGTGGCACACGGCACACAGTTCTTCTTGCACTGACTATACGCAGGCCATGTATTTCCTCACACCTGAGGTCCACAGGCTTCATGCCCCGCTTCCTATGGCACAGTCGGGTAAACAATGAACCGCTCACCCAAAGTCAGTGGTTCAAACCACCTGGGCCCTCTGAGGGAGGAAGATGAGGGTGTCCTGTGCAGACTGACAGCTTCAGAAACCCTCTCCAGTCGCTCTGTGTTGGAATCAAGGGCAGTGAGTTTGGTCTTATCCATGCAGTCTAGGGGCCTTGGACATGAAACTGCAGATGTGGTGGTTCGAGTCCCCCAGCTCTGCAGGACAAAAAATGAGGCTTGTGGTAACGAGTTCTAGTCTTGGACACTCCCAAGGAGAGTTCCATGCTGCCTTAAGAGACCCTGTGAGTCCACAAGCACTTGAGGCTGTGAGGTTTACACATGTGAGTAGTTAAGGCGCTCTGACGGTGCAGCAGTTAAGGGGTCAGTTGATAAGCCAAAGGTCACCAGTTTGAATCCACCAGCCGCTCTGTGAGAGAGACGGCTGTGGCGATTTGCTCCTGTGAAGAGGCCACCCTCTTCTCGTCCTGTAGGGTCACCCTGTGTCGGACTGACTGTGGGGCCAGGCCGTGCACACAGGCTCCTTCCCCTCACCACTCGGTCCGAGCCTGGGCGTCCGTCCATCCGGTATGATGACTCCAGCAGATGCCTGGGTTCTGGTCACCGGCTTCCGAGCTGAGAGGGCAGTTCTGGGTGGAGGCCTGCTGTTCTCTTCCAGGAAGGAGCGGGGGCCGGGTAGGTGGAGCCCTTTTCTCTGGACTCGGGGACATGTCGTGTCCAAGCAGCTGCCAGAGGTGAGGGTGAGACCTTTGGTTGGAAAAGCTTGGCTCGAGGAGGGGCGCCGCTCCTCCATCTTGGTGGGGTGCCTTTGGGGTACCAACTGGAACCGGCACTTGCCCTTGCCGAGGGGTTGGCTGTAGGGCAGGCTCCTGAGAGATGGGCGCTGGGGAGGCTGGGAGTTGTCATGGAAACAGGTGTGTGGCTGTACCCACCTGGAAGAGGCAGGAGACCCCAGAGGGCACCTGTGAGCTCCCTAAAAGGCCTGGGGTTTCAGGTTTAGCAGGCTCTACCCTCCGCCTCTCTGTCTGGGAGAAACTGAGGCTCTGCTTAGGGAGCCTGGGCACCGCCTGGCCTTAGCTCTTTGTTCCCTAATTACCATCTGAGTTCCTATGGCGTCCCTGGGGTGGTTTCTGTCCCAACTGCCCTCTGATGGGGCTACCTGTCCCAGTGGACCAACCCAAGTCCCGGCCTCTATGGGTGGCACAGGACTGGGCTCAGGCCTGGACTGCTGGGGCGGGGCCCCGAACAGCCCCTGAGCCTGCCTGCCCGCCCGCCCGCCCCTGAACCGTCTCTGCCTGTTGGACTCGGTGCTCAGCCCTGTGCAGACCAGAGTTGGTGGTCTGCGGCCCAGGGAGACGCACCCTCATGCTTGGAAGGGGAGTTGGAGTAGAGTGGGGGGCGGGGGGGGAGGATGGGCATCGCAACTCCAGGTGTATGGAGGGCAGGTCTGATGCCACGCCTCTGCCCGCAGGTTGCCCTGGAGGCCCCTGGCCCGGCCTGAGCCCCCACTGTCATGGCGATTGTGCAGACCATGCCGGTGGCACTGGAGGTCACCCCTGAGGCCACCCCTGCCTCCCACGCTCCAGCCATGGGCAGCGTGAGCAGCCTCATCTCCGGCCGGCCCTGTCCAGGGGGCCCAGCTCCCCCGCGCCACCACGGCCCCGCCGGGCCCACCTTCTTCCGCCAACAAGACGGTCTGCTGCGGGGTGGCTATGGGGCCCAGGAGCCCCTCTGCCCAGCCGTGCCCCCCAGGAAGACCGTCCCTGCCGCCACCTTCACCTACATCAACGAAGACTTCCGGACCGAGTCCCCTCCCAGTCCCAACAGTGATGGGGAGGATGCCCGAGAACAGCGGGCACGCAACGGCCACCTCCGCGGCCCCCCACCAAAGCTCATTCCTGTCTCTGGGAAGCTGGAGAAGGTGAGGGCCAGCCTTTTCAGGGAGGGGGGGGTGCGCGTGCAGAGACCCCCCCCCCCAAGGAAGCTGGGATCGGGAGGGCTGTTCAGAGCACCGCGTGGGCTCCAGCGTCACCCATCCCAGGTCTAAGCTGAGCTCTGCTTCCTGGGCAGGGCCACAGCCAAGTCACGTCCCCTCTGGGTCTCCCCGTGGGTGGGCATCTGTGCGTTGGAGGCCCTCGGTCAGCCCAAGAAAGAATTGTTGTCACCCTTACACGCAGACTGGCACTCGTCACGTGGCATGCGCTTGTAGCAATGGTTCGCTGCTTCAAGTCCTGCTGTCCCAGCTGTGCCTTTGGCTCGGGAAAAGGCCCTTGTCCGTGCCAGGCCTCCATTCCCTTCGCTGGGAGAGCGGGGCAGTGACGGGATTGGGCTTGAGTGGGCGATTAGGGACGAGACTTGCCGAATTACTTGGCACAAAGCTGACACTCTTTCAGCCCACAGCTGATGGTAGGGGTTGCTACAGATGTGTAGGATCAGGACTCCAGGTGGGAGGCCGGGGGCTTGGAAAGACGGGGCAGCTCACCCTATGTCCCCCCTGGTCCTTTCAGAACATGGAGAAAATCCTGATCCGCCCAACAGCCTTCAAGCCAGTGCTGCCCAAACCTCGTGGGGCCCCGTCCCTTCCTAGCTTCCTGGGACCCCGGGCCTCGGGGCTGTCTGGGAGCCAGGGCAGCTTAACGCAGCTGTTTGGGGGCCCTGCCTCCTCCTCCTCCTCCTCTTCCTCCTCCTCCTCGGCTGCCGACAAGCCCCTGGCCCTGAGTGGCTGGGCCAGCGGCTGTCCGTCTGGGACACTCTCCGACTCCGGTCGAAACTCGCTGTCCAGCCTGCCTACCTACAGCACGGGGGGCACCGAGCCGACCACCAACTCTCCTGGCGGACACCTGCCCTCCCACAGCCAAGGGCGGGGGCCACTGCCCGGGCCACCCCGAGGGGCCCCCACTGGGCCCTCCCATTCAGACAGTGGCCGCTCCTCTTCCAGCAAAAGCACGGGCTCCCTGGGTGGCCGCACTGCCGGGGGGCTCCTTAGTAGCGGGCCCCGGGCCTCCCCCGACAGCAGTTCCTGTGGGGAGCGCTCCCCGCCGCCCCCACCCCCTCCGCCCCCCTCGGACGAGGCCCTCCTACACTGTGTCTTGGAAGGGAAGCTACGTGACCATCGGGAAGCTGAGCTGCAGCAGCTGCGGGACAGTCTGGATGTGAGCGAGTCAACCGGGTGCCAGGTGTGGTCCGAGGCCGGCGTGGGGGTGGGGCGGGGGCCGGTGGCCTGAGGAGCGTCTCTACTGGCGGTGGTGGGGTGGGGTGAGAGGTTGGGCAGTTGCTGTGGTGGCCCCACCCCGACCCCAGCTGTTTGGCTGCACCTGTAAAATGGTGAGTCAGGTGGTGAGGATTTCAACCCAACCCCCCGTACAAATTCACTCTCGGGCCCGAGCAAGGGTCAGAGGCTCTCAGTGCCTCGGGTTCTGCATCTGAGAGTCCAGGGACCTCAGTCTTAGTTTGGAGATTGAGTCCAGCGAAGGGGATAAAGTACTGGGACCAAGGTCTGCCGCTCAAGGGGTGCTATCCTAAGTCCCTGCTTGTGTGATGGCCACTCCTGTTGTGACCGCTTCCTGGAGGTGTGGTGGGTTAAGGGCTGGGCTGCTAGCCACAAGGTCAGCGGTTCAAACCCACCAGCTGCCCTCGTAAAGCTCTCCAGCCTCCGAAACCCCATAAAGAGTGACCGTGAGCCCGAATCGGCTGGGTGACCATGGGCTTGGGTGACTGTTTTCATAAAGGGCAGTGGCTTTTGCCCCGGTGGCTCCTCACTCCCTGAGCCCAGGCCAGGGGCCCACCAGAGCAGGCAGCGAGCAGGGCAGGGGGTGGGGGTGGCAGACGGGCTGGAGGTCTGGGAGCCCGGCAGGCCCCAGCGCTGCCTTCTGACCCCCAGGTGTACGAGGACCGGCAGCGACACTGGCCGCGGGAGCGGGAGCCACTGCGAGAGGACTGCACGGCGCAGGCACCACGGGTGCAGCGGGCCCAGCAGCTGCTGCAGCTGCAGGTCTTCCAGCTGCAGCAGGAGAAGCGACAGCTGCAGGACGACTTTGCGCAGCTGCTGCAGGAGCGTGAGCAACTGGAGCGGCGCTGCGCCACCGTGGAGCGGGAGCAGCGGGAGATCGGACCTCGGCTGGAGGAGACCAAGTGGGAGGTGGGGGCCAGCCCGGGAGGAGAGGGGAGCAGGACGCGCCAGTCCACAGAAGGGCCCCCTTTCTCTGGCTGGGGGCCCTTTGCAGCGGGCATCTCCTCGTGCCCAGCTCTCTGTCCCGGCCACCTTCCTTCCAGGCAGGGCAAAAAATGTGTTGCTTGGACGTGCCCAGCGCTGTCCCCAGTGGCTTCTGGTCACCCTTACGACCGAGCCCAAAGCTCCCTAGAGGAAGCCGAGGCCCGGAAAGGTTGGAGGGCCTACGCAACCTCGTCGTGGTGCCCAGGCCGAGCTGAGCATTGCGGCAAATCTCTGGGCCAATAAGAACACTGTACCTCCTGCCAACCCAGCTGGGCACGGTCCTCTAGTGCTGCTCACGTGCAGTCGCTGCCCCCCACCCTCCACCCAGGCAGTGTCTGGTGAGGGAGAAGGTTGTGGGTCTGTCTGCCACTTTAGCTATGTAGTAGCTGTGTCGCCACTCACGCCTCTGTAAAACGGCCGGAGCGGTTGAACTTCCGCTCCCCACAGCCCCGGCCCGATGCCTAGGCCCTGACCCCTGGGGCAAACCCTTCTCCCCACCCCGCCTGACCCCTCGCTGCTCCATCCCCCCACAGGTGTGCCAGAAGTCGGGCGAGATCTCCCTGCTGAAGCAGCAGCTGAAGGAGTCCCAGGCGGAGCTGGTGCAGAAGGGCAGCGAGCTGGTGGCCCTGCGGGTGGCGCTGCGGGAGACCCGGGCGGCGCTGCGTGTCAGCGAGGGCCGGGCGCGGGGCCTGCAGGAGGCCGCCCGGGCCAGGGAGCTGGACCTGGAGGCCTGCTCGCAGGAGCTGCAGCGGCACCGCCAAGAGGCCGAGCGGCTGCGGGAGAAAGCAGGGCAGCTGGATGCGGAGATGGCCGGACTCCGGGAGCCCCCTGCGGCCCCTGCCAACCCCGACCCCTTCCTCCTGGCCGAGAGCGACGAAGCCAAGGTGCAGCGGGCAGCCGCCGGGGCCGGGGGCAGCCTGCGCGCCCAGGTGGAGCGGCTGCGGGCCGAGCTGCAGCAGGAGCGGCGGCGGGGCGATGAGCAGCGGGACAGCTTCGAGGGCGAGCGGCAGGCCTGGCAGGCCGAGAAGGAGCAGGTGATCCGCTACCAGAAGCAGCTGCAGCACAACTACATCCAGATGTACCGGCGGAACCGGCAGCTGGAGCAGGAGCTGCAGCAGCTCAGCCTGGAGCTGGAGGCCCGCGAGCTGGCCGAGCTGGGCCTGGCCGAGCCGGCCCCCTGCATCTGCCTGGAGGAGATCACCGCCACGGAGATCTAGGGCCGCTCCGCTGACAGGCGCCCCTCACGTCCACTCCACCCCAGGGCCCAGAGCCACTTGCCTCCCGGGATCCCCAGGTGGCCCTGGGGCCTGGAGGAGCAAGAGCAACCCCCGGAGGTCCCCGCGTGTCCTGTCACCCGGAGGCTCCTACTCGACCTGTTACACCCCCTATGGCCCATGCCGCTCGGCTACCAGCTCACCAGCTCACCCAGCCCCCCGGAGAGCCGCAAGGACAGAGGGGACAGCTCACCCAGCCCCCCTCCCCCCGTCCTCACCACGCACTCCCCCACCCCAATGCCAGAGACAGCCAGACGGCGCCAGCTGCCCCAGATGTGCCTGCCCCCACCCTGTCCACATTGGAGCTCAGGGCGGGGCCTGGGGTCCGCGCCCCAGGGTTCCCGCTCTGCAGCCCCTCGTGGGGAGAGGGGGCTATAGTCAGACCAAAGGAAGAACTCAGAAACGTCTTTGTTTTATTTGTTTGTGACCAAGCGACCCCTTCCCCACACCCAGTGTATGGCCTCACTCTCACTTGTATATTTTTCACACTGTAAATTTCTTGTACAAACCCCAAGGGGGGGAAATTAAAAAATTGTTTTGTTTTTAAAAAAAAAAAGTGTGCTGGATGAAGATGGTAGGGATTCGTTTGCCTTCCTTCCCCCAACCCTGCAAGTCTTCCAGGAAGAGAGGAAGATGCAGTAGAAAGTCTTCAGACCTCAGTGGACCGCAGCATGAGAGAGCCTCAGAAGTCAGGGACGAGTAGAGTCATCCTGTCCTTCCCGCTGACCACCGATGGGCTGGGCATGGGTGCCGTGACGCCTACCTAGCAGCTAGTGCCCCTGCAGGCCTCCAGGGGCCAAATGGGGACATCATGAGGAAGGGCTTCCAACCCCAGGCCTCAGATCCGGGTTCCTGGACCCTCTTTCTGGGAGGGGGCCTGCTGGGCACCGCCGAGAGTCTTCCCAGCAGCCCACACACTTAGGAACCAAGCTTATCTGGAAAAGGCAATGCCCTGAGCGCTCGTGGGAAGGGAGGGCAGTAGGAAGACCAGGTTACTGGTGTGGAGCTGAGGGCCTAGGGGTCCGAAACGGGTGAGGGCGGGGGCGATCCAGGAAAGAGCAGGAAGCTTCGAGGGCAGCAGGGTGACCTGGTTCATAGCAGTAGCAAACTCAGAGTTATGAAGTAGCAGCGAGAATAATTTTAGGGCTGCGTGACCACCACAGGAGGAAGTCAAAGGGTCCAGCGTGAGGAAGGTTGACAACCACTGCTCTAGAGGTCATCGAGGTCAATAGGCTGTGGAGATGCATAGGAAAAGTCTGGTTGGTATTAAGTCTAGAGGGTTGAAGGGATGGACTTGGACACATGGGCAGAAGAAGCTGCCTCCCGGACATCAGTGGCCATGGTCTAGGTCAATGAGTGGGGTCTGCAGGGAGTTGGGAAAGGGTTTGGAACAGCATAAGGATCAGGTCAGGGGGTGGGTCAGTAGGGAGATGCTGATCAGCAAGGAGGGCTGACCAGAGGGGTCAGGGTGGTGGTGCAGACCCAGGGACCCTGACCACAAGCTCCATGGGTTCCCGAGCCTTGTTCCGATAGGCGCGGCGAATGGTGTCCACCGCTCGCTGGTGGGTCACCTGCTGCAGGCTCTCTCCATCCACTGCCACAAGCTCAAAGCCGGCCTGAGACGGGGGTGGGAGAACCACAGCCCACCCTCAGGTCAGGTCAGGCTCCATCCACCACCCGACCCAGAGGCAGTGTCCTCTCACCTCTAGCAGCCAGGCCGCCCCTCCCCCATAGCTGAGCAGCTGAAGGATGGACAATGGGACTTCTGTGCCTGGAGCCACTGGGGGCAGGGAGGGGCACAGACAATAAACCTCTGTCCCCTGGGGCTCGGGGGTGGAACTGGATGGGCTGCCCTCAGGCACAGCCTGGCAAGAGGGGCCAGATTTTTTCCCTTAGGCCAGCTCATCTTGCGTGCCTGACCCCTGGCCCTAAACCTCCTCCCACAGCCTGGTCTCCACAGGTCTGGCAGGAAGGAAATGCCTTTGTCCCAGCCCCAGCCCCTGCTCTCACCTGGAGGGCCCCACTGAGGAAGGCAGCTCCCCCCGGGAAGATCTTCTCTATCTTGACGGTGGGCTGCACCTTGGATTCGATGCCCCCGGAAATGCTGATGCCTAGTGAGAGAGGGAGACCCGGTGAGCATGCACACGCACCCCCAACCCCCAGAGTTCCCGGCAGAAGCCCAAGTGCGGGGCATCAAACTGCCCTCCAGCCCCCACGTTCTGTGGCTACTGCAACCTCAATTCACTCCAGACATATGGTCTTCCAGATACTCAACTCATAAACTCTATACCTTCCATTCACACTGACATGCCAGGGGTGCTTTCTGCCGTCCAGGCCCACTGGGTACACCCCCACAACCAAGCCACCTCGCCCCCCACTCCACCTTGACTGACCCCGCCCGCCCCAGCGCCACCTGAACTCACCCAAGGACTGCTTCATCTTGGACAGAGTCACTGTCCTCAACTCCCCCCTGGAGGTCTCGGAGCCTGCCTCCTCGGCAGGGACTCCGCCAGTCCCGTTCGCTGATGTCCCTTGACTGTCCCCTGTCTTGGCTGGCTGCCCGTCCAGAGGTCTTGGCAAAGGGGGCCTGGACTTCCGAGGCTTGTGGTAGCGCCCATTGGCGGTGCTGACGGCGGGGACAGGCCCCGGAGATGGGGAACGTCGTCGTCCGGGCGATTTGCCCCGGCTGCGGCTGCGGCTGCGGCTCTGGGCCGGGCCCTGGCTGGGGCTGGGCCGAGCGTCCTCTCGGGGCAGGGGCTCGGTCAGCAGCCAGTTAGGCCGTGGGGGCCTTGGCGCGACGGGAGGGGGCTGGGGCTGCGGCGCGCAGGCGCCTCTGCGCGGGGTGAAGGCATCTACTGGCACATCTTGCAGAGGGGGGATCCCCTGGTGGGAGTGGCGGGAGGCCGAGACACCGGGGGAGACCTTGAGGCCCCCCAATCTCTCCCTCAGCTCTCCCTCATCTTCCTCCTCTGAGAAGCCATTCACAGGCAGTAGATAGAAGCCTCCGCGGCTGTCTGGGGAAGAGAGCCGCCAAGGTCAGGCTGTGGGGCATCTCTCTGGGCGCAGCCCACCCCTGCTCCAGACCCCTTGGCAGGGGAAGGGCCTGTGGGAACTCAGTTTGGGTTTGCCCCGCCAACAGCAGCCTCTCCCTGAAAGCCCTTTCCCACGAGCACTCCTGCTCTGATAGTCATCCCCCAGAAGGAGGATTCCAATCCTTTTTTTTTTTTTTTAACATAGTTAGTTTTACTCCACCGTGTCTGAGAGGGGGAAAATGAGCACAACTGATAGTTTCTCAGAGAATATAAAACCAGATGAAATTGAGTGGTTTCATGTGTGTGTGTGTGTGTGTGTGTGTATGTGTGTGTGTGTGTGGCATCCCTGCCCTGGTGGGAGTAGGAAGGCCAGTCTTGCTCCTGGAGAGTTCCTGCTGGATTTGAATTGTCCACCCTGTGGGCTGCAGTCCTGCACACAACCACTAGGCCACCAGGGCTCAGCCAAGAAGTGAGTGGTTTATTAACGATTAAGTAAATGATGGCACAGGTGGGGCACCAGACTGCCAGGAGTGGCAGATTAGGAAGCCCGTGGGCCCTCCCCAACCTCCCCCCCCCCCCAGGATTGTGCCCCCTCCTCAGACCCTGAAACTCTGACTGACCAGGCACAGGGGTGATGAGATGTCGCTTGGGTGGGGTGTCCTGCCGGGCTGGCCGCAAAGCCGGAGGCCGCACTGGTGGGAGGAGACAGGTCAGAGGCGAGGTGCCCCTGCCAGGCTCCCTACTGGACACAGCTAAAGGGGCTCCAGCAATTTCTGTCCCCCCCCTTCCCCCTGGGAACCAGCACCCCCACCTGGAGAGGCAGAGCTCAGGGTGATGCCTTCCCCCCACCCCGGGCGCTGACCTGCCCTGCTCTTGAGGGCATCGAAGGCCTCCAGCTCCACTGGCATCACCATGCTGTCGAAGCGGCCCAGGTCTGTGGGGGCCACCACGCTCCTGGGAGAGGTCAAGGGGAGACAGGGGTTGAGCTGAGGGTCAGTTCTGAAGGTGGGGGCGGGGGGAGGCTTCAGTCCAGGAGCCCCTCCCTGCCCCCTAAGCGGGCACCAAATGCCCCTGCCCACCTGATGTCTCGCAGCAGCAGCAGCTTCTCGGGTCTGTCAAGAATGGCCAGCAGGGGCCTCACCAGGTCCTCCACACCGCCCTCGTGCACATACTGCAGACAGAGGGGTCACAGGTCGGACAGCCGGGGGGGACTTCCAGAGGTGGCTGAGAGCCAATGCCAGCCTGTGTAGCCCCTCACCCCCAGACCCACCCACCCCACTCGGCTTTAGGACAGCCTCTCCCCACCCCCAGGCTGTCCACAGAACGCCTGATCTTCAGGCGGTCGGAGTCACAATCATGGGCTTGTCAGGGACAGACCAGCAGTAACGACTCTAGGACAGACGCTGTTGGAAACAAGGCTGCACGCTCTTTCCCTTAGCTCTGCCACACAGTCCTGTACAGTTTCAGGAGGAGAGACCTTGCCCCAAGGCCACACACAGATAAGGCAGTGTGAGGGGCCAGAGGCTCTGACTGTCAAGTCAGGGATTGGAGTCCACCTGCAAGTCCACAGAAGCAAGATGGGGCTGTCGACGCCCCTAAAAGAATGCCAGTCTCTGAAACCCCAAAGGGCAGTTCTACCCTGTCGTGCAGGTTCGCGAATCCACTCGCTGGCAAGGAGTTTGGGTTTTGCGTTTTGCTCGGGACCGAAAGGGGGGTGCGGGACTGGACTCTCCGCCTCCTCGCCCCGGGACGCCCCGGGAAGGAATTGGAGCTGAATAACCAGACGGGTGGGTCCGGCGGTCTCGGCGCCATGTCCACACACTAGGCCTGGTTTAGGGCCGAGATGGGGCCCCGGGGGGCGGGGGCCTCTCGAGGAAGGCGCTCCAGTGAGCGGCCTGGATCGGGAGCCCCTGCCGCCTGGCACTGCCAGGATGCCGCCAGTCTCTCCCACTGCCCTGGGCGCTGGCGAATTGAACTCTGGGAGCCACCCTAGTGGGCCGCCGCCGCCCCCTGGTGGCCGGAGAGGCACATACGGGTCCCGCGACGCACGCGGGCGCGCACAGCGCCCTCTGCAGGCAGCCACCTGGCTCACAGCCTGCCGGGGCGCTCCCGTGTCTGCACTTCCTGCGGGGAAAGGGGAAAGGCCGGGCTTTCTCCTCCCGGGGGACAGCTGTCCCCTGTGCTGCCGGGCCGCTGCGAGGCGGCAGGGAGTGTGGATCGGTTTGGACCACATCGAGGGAGAGGCACGAACAGCACCCTCCCTTGATGTGGGGAGAGAGGCGGCCTCGCCCGGAACCAGGCCTGTGAGCGCGCGCGTCGGGTCCACGAACTTGGTTTCCCACGGGCCCTGTAGCGGGGCGGGCGGGGGGGGGGGTGGGGGCGCAACGCAGCCCCGCGCCCAGACCCCCCGGGGCCTCAACCTAGCAGGAAGAGAATGAGCCACGGACCCGCGTGAGCGACAATCGCTGGGCCTGGGGAGGGCATCTCAGCGAAGGTGGGGGTCCCGGGGGGGTCTCCTGGAGGTGGAGGCGCTACCCGACGGGTGGAAGGAGCAGAAGGGAGGGCAGAAGGCACAGTGACCAGGGGGACCGTGGTTGCTTCGCGCGGTGGTGCTCAACTTGCCGAATGCCGCGACCCTTTCTCTCCTACCTCTCCTCGGGTGGCGGCGACCCCCCCCCCCAACCGTACAGTGATCTTCGTGACTCCTTCCTCCCTGTCATTTTGCTACAGTGATGAATCGGGGGACCCCTGCGAAAGGGTCCCTCGGCCCCCAAAGGGGTCGCGACCCACAGGTTGAGAATCGCTGTCCTAGCCGCTTCTCTGGTAGGGGTGGGGATTGGGGGGGGGGGGGGTACAAGGAGGACCGTCCTAGAGGGCTGAGCAGACCATGTCGTGGCTACGACCTGTGGGGAGCACCCCCAGACTCGTGCGGGTTTTAACGCGTGTCAACTCCGCAAGGCCAGGGGGGGGAAGGCGGATCTGAAGACGCAGCGGGCAGGCAGGGGGTGGGGCCCGGATGGGTGCCCTGGTTCTGCTGATGCTACGCATGTGAGGCGTGTCAAGCGATCAGAAAGGCCCCTTAAAAGGTCCAGCCTGGGGGCCGGGGAGAGCTGGCTTCAAGAGGACACTGGCGGAGGGCGAAGCATCCCGGTCACCGGGCGAGCTGTCCTCGTTGCGCAGGCCGGGGGGGGGGGGGGGGGGTCCATCCCGGACGGGGTGGCCCTCCTGGTGTGGGTGGGGCTCCGGGCGGGTTTGGACGGTCTGTAAAGCTCGCAGGGGGTGTCCGGGCAGAGGGCGAGGCGGTCTGGGTTCGGCTAGGCCGGGTCAGTGGCGCGGAGGCCGCCCGGAGGAAGAGTCCACGCAAGAAGCAGGCCCAGCGCTCCACCCAGTGGCCAGAACTCAGAAGTGCAGGCTGGCCGGAGGGAAGGTGGCCCGGCCCACTCAAAGGTGCCCTTCAGAAAGGGGCAAGTGGGGGAAGGGAGACAGCGGCGGGAGGGGGGGGAAAACGGAGGAGCTGAAACCAAGCGCTCCAATAGAAAAATCAATGTTTTGGAAAGGATGATGGCCACACAAGGACAAACAGGCCTGATACCGTGGGTGCGTGGATTGTGCCTATTGCTGTGAGAGCCCCCAATAAAATGATCTTTTAGTCGAAAGGATATTAGTAATACCATCTAAGATGAGGAGGACAGAACAGAGTGAGACCTTGTCAACCTATGCAGAGACACACAGCGAAGCTTTCGCTAGACCCGTGCACGGCCACGCCCGGGGACGCAGCGTGGCCACGCCACCACAAACCCAGATAGATGCCTTGACACCCCACGCCACCGACACGCGTCACACAGACCCCATACCACGCAGTCCCACCCTGACCACCGTGAGGGGGGCGGGGGGATCTGCAAGTGGCTTCCCGACACGCCCCTGCTCGCCCGACTTGGCAGGCTCCAGTGGGCACCAAGGAGTGACCATCCCAGGAAAGCCAGGGGGAGAGAGTGTCCCACTCCTGTCTGGTTAACCCCCAAACACAGCGACCCTAGAGAGGGTGCTGGAGACTGACACACTTCATGGGATCAGAAAGTCTCCTCTTTCCTCCTCAGAGTGGGTGGCCAGCAATGTACAGGACACACACACACACACACACACACACACACACACACCCCAAGCAGGCTCCAGTGCCTCCAGAGACAGAGCTGTGGCTTCGGCAGCCTCCACTCCCTCCCCAAGGCATCCACGAGCTCTCCCTCAAATCTCACACCCGTCCACCTTGGGTTTCTCCTGTCCTTCTCTTCCTTCGGAGCCTTCGACATGACCGGTCACCCCGGAAGAAGTTAATGGCCCTTAGTTGATTGACCCTGTGTCAAGTTCTGGCTATGGTCTGCTATCTCCCTCCCCTTCCTGACTTAGCTCGGGGAGAGAATTCCGATGCTGGGGGCATCTGCTCTTATTGACCGCTGGCCTCTCAGCAGTCAGGCCCAGGTACTGACCAGTGGGCAGTGAGTGGAATAAAGGAAAGACTCGCTGGAGTAACCGCAGGGCTGGGGCCGGCGGGGGAACGCACCCGAGAGCAGTGACGCGTGACAGCCAGCACCTCATCATCTGTCAGCAGCCGCCGGGCCAGGTCCTGAATAAGGGGCCTCCGGCTCTCCCAGGCCTCCACGTTGGGCAGCTGGCTGGAGGGGCTCGCGGACCTGGCAGAGAGCAGGGCCCGGCCCCTCTCCCGGTCTACGGAGCCACAGCAAAGGGGAAGGTCAAGAAAGCAGGACCCACGAGGGGGGAGTTTCCAATGCCCACAGCAGACCCGTGAGGGACCCAGACCAGCCTGGCTCGGCAGCTCAGCTATAAGCAAAGCAGGCGGGGTGGGGAGGGAGGGAGAGGGGGGAAGAATGGGTGACTTACCCCGTCTAAGTCTCCAAGTGACAAACTTCTGCACAGGCCCCACTCCCCCTGCCAGGGACAAAACAGAAGCTCAGCCTCAGGGCCTGGCTCTAGACTGAGAGTGGAACTGGG
>PVJH01024029.1:0-33904 GCA_004026705.1 Nesogale talazaci
CCATATAGTCAGATTTAAAAGTAGATTTGGGGTCATAGTAGGGGGATAGGAAACATTAAAAAGCTAGAGGAAAGTTGCATATTTCAGTGGTGCAATATAGCATAATCTCTAAAGATTTTCATATATATATATATATATATATATATATATATATATATATATATATGCATCACTGCCCTCTGGTGGGAGTAGAAGGCCCAGTCTTGCTCCTGGAGAGCTACTGTTGAATTTGAACTGCCAACCCAGTTGGCCACAGTCCTGCACACAACCACTATGCCACCAAGTTTCAACCATATATATATATATATTTAATGTATAATGGAAACATTAAAAAGTTCTTCAAAGAAATGGAAAAAAATGATTACCAACTTCATATGGAGAGATAAGAAGTCCAGAATTAGGCTGAGCCCCAGTAGCATAGGGATTGTGTGCAGAACTATGGCCGACTGAATCGGCAGTTCAAATCCAGCAGCAGCTCTCCAGGAGCAAGGCTGGGCCTCCTACTCCCATCAGAGAGCAGTGATGCCCACAAAACAAAACAAAAATGAAAAAACAAGAAGTCCAGAATTAGTAGAGAATTCCTCAAGGAGGACACCGTGGGAGCACTTTCTTTACCTACTTCAGCACATACTATACAGCCACAGTGGTCAAAACAGCCTGGTACTGGCATAATGACAGCTACTCAGACTAATGGAAAAGAACTGAAAACTCAGAAATAAAAACACCAGCATACAGACAACTGATCTTTGCTTAGGGCCCAAAAAATATCAAATGGGAAGCAGATGCCCTTTTCAACAAGTGGTGCTGGAAAAAAATTGTTATTTACCTGTAGAAAACTGAAGCAAGATCATTACCCTACTCCATGCACAAGAATAAACTCAAGATGAATAATAGACCTCGAAGTAAAACCCTAAACTAATAGAACCATCAATGAGGGAATTGGGAACAACCTGAGAACTTTGGCACAGGGATTACATAGACTATCAGGAACAGGGAAGGACACAAATCCAGAGGAGGCACAAATAGACAAGTGGGATATGCTGAAGAAAAAACACCTGTGTACATTGAAATAATTCACCAAGAGTAATAGGAGAGTCCACGGCCTGGGAAACCATATTTAGCAATGACAAATCAGATAAAGGCCTTATTACTAAAATCTACAATACCCTGATTGTTTCCAAAAAGAGAAAAACTAACTGCCCACCGAGAAGGTGGGCAAAGGACCTCAAGAGAAATTCCACAGAGGCAGAAGTCTGAATGACCAATGAACATATGAGAAAATGTTCCTGATCATTAGCCTTAAGAGAAATGCAAATGAAAGCAACAATGAGATACCACCTAACACCCTCAAGGAGAGCCCAATTCAAAAAATCAGACAGTAACAAGTGTTGGGGAGGCTGTGAGGAGATAGGGACACTTATCCACTGCTGGTGAACCTGTAGGTATGTACAGCCACTATGGAAATCGATTTGGCAATATCTAAAAGAGATGGAAATTCAGCTACAATATGACCCAGCAATCCCCCTGCTGGGCACATACCCAGAAGCAGCAAGCAACAATCCACGACCAGACATCTTGCTCCAGTGTTCATTGTAGCAGTTCACAATTGTAAGGAGTTGGGAGCAGTTCAAATATCCATCGAGAAATGGATTAAAAAGCTGTGGTACATAGATACAATGGAGTACAATGCATCACGGAAAAACATGAGGCACATCACCACATGGGAAGATCTGGATGAAATTATGCTAATTGAAGTTAGCCAAGCACAAAAAGTGCGTACAACATGAGTCCGCTGAGGTAAGCTTATTAAAAAAAATGCAAAAGGGGCTTGACACAAAGCTGCTCTATACAGACATTTCTGGGGGAAGTCCCAGGTAATATGGCAGGGGCCAGACCAATTCCAGAGCTACATATATTAGCCAACTAGGTGAGGGGCAGATGGTGATGTGTAGAGAGGGAATGGGGTACTAACCCACCCAAGGGGAGCGTATTGTTTATATCTCCATAAGGAAAGAGGGACCAAATTTAAACCCAGTGATCCAGGATGTGAATGCAGTGTGAGGCAATGGAGCAGGGAACCAGTGGAGCAGCCTGAGCACCCACCCTCAATCCCAACTACGGGGGCAGCCGCATCTCCCCTCAGGGGAGTTTGCTTTGGAGGACAGCACTGAAGCTGCAGCTTGGGGAATGAGAAATGAAGGGGGAGGAAGACAGAATGGAGTGCATCCTGGCTCATCGAGCCTTCAGGACGATAATCCCACTCGGAACAGCCAATGTACAGAGAGGATCATATGGCCAGCCCCGCTATGAAATACAGATCCCTCACTGACTCAAGGCCCTTTGGGGTCAACAGTGGGAAAGCAGGCTCAGGATTATACCCTGTCTGACCCAACCACACCATAGGAAAACATTAAGTGTGTTCCACAGAGCTTGGAGTTCCCAATGGAGTGCCAAGGATATACTCTGGGACCAGGTTGTGACACCCCATTGGACTCAACTGGTGAACACTCCTGGAGGACAAAGAACAGACCTTGAACTATTTACAGGTTTTTATTTTGTTATTATTTTTTAACTTATTTATATACACTGGACATTGGGGTTTTTTGTTATGATTGTTTTATTTTCTTTGGTTGCTTCATCTTTGGATGCCCTTTTTTTAGTACATAGGTGAATATATTTATATAGGATGATGGGGAAATAGATCTATGTGTATGTACTTACAAGGTTAGTATTAGGACAGCAGATGGGCATTGGACCGTCACTCAAGTAAGAACATTTTCTTCTATTAAATTGACATTCCATGATGCTCACCTTCCTGACACAACCACTGAAGACAATGTGTGTATAAGCAAATGTGGTGAAGTAAGCTGATGGTGCCCAGCTATGAAAAGATATAGCCATCTGGGGTCTTAAAGGCTTGAAAGTAAACAAGTGGTCATCTAGCTCAGAATCAACAAAGTCCACATGGAAGAAGCACACCAGCCTGGGTGACCATGAGGTGTCAAATTGATCTGGTATCAGGCATCAAACAACTAAAAATTATATCATTAAAAATGGGGCTACAGATTGGGGACCCAAAGCTCATCAATAGGTAAAGTGACATCCCCTTTCAGAAGGGTGCCATGGAGGAGATGAGCCAGTCAAGTTACAGTGTAGTAACAATGCAGTATGCAACTTTCCTTTAGTTCTTAAATGCTTCCTCCCACCCACTATCAAAACCTTAATTCTAACTTACAAATCCAGCTAGACCAGGGGATGTACACTGGAGCAGGAAACATGGGGAATTCAGGATAGATGATCCCTTCAGGACAAGTGGTGATAGTGGGAGGGTGGTGGGAGGGTGGAGTCAAAATGTGGAACCAATTGCAGGGATCTATATACATCCTCCTCTCTGGGGTATAGACAACAGGAACGTGGGTGAAGGGACACATCAGACAGGGTACAATATAGGAATTTACAATCAATAAACTGCTACTTTTGAATAAAGAGATCCTAAGTTTGCTTTGGATCTTGGAGCTAAAAGTTTTCATCAAGATTAGTTTGCGTCCTGCCTAAATGAACATTTACTGATTGAAATCTTGGTTTACATTTCACATTCAGGTACGTGAATGTTTATAAGCCACACAGTGTGTCCTTCTGTTTATGTCATGTGGTTTGCGTGGTCCTGATCTCATTGCTAACTTTTTTGATAGGCACTTCATTCAGGCTTAAGTCAATATCTATATTATTCCTAGAATAGGCTTAAGCCTAAAGGAAAGGAATGTTCTTTCTTTTATGTTGACGTAGAAGCAAAAATATGTTTGTTTATTCCTTGACTGATTCAAGTATCTTCCTGAAAACCCCCTGAGATAGTTAAGGTTTATTGTGCCAACCTGGCTGATAAACACATTTGGGATTAATTGAAGGGCAGAGAAATAAATGGCTCAGTGAACCTCACCTTTCTAGTTCTTAGGTATATTGCTCTCTGATGGTTGAATCAAAGTACAGCTGCATTATCCAGATCCCTGCTTCAGCTGGCTCCCTTCCTGCAAGACATCCCTGAGGAGAAGCCACATGGGCCTACCCCGATGCAGTCCTGAATGCTGAGCAGCCGTGTGGAGGGCCCTGCCAGAGCTGAGACACTTATATGTTCAGTGATTCCACTTTCCTCCTGTAGTCAGTATCATCGCATGTGTTTTGTGAGCTTGAGGAAGGTTTTGTGGATTGGTGTCAGACATATGGGCTAATATTGCGCTTATGGGCTTGGACAGCATTGGGTTGGAATGATTTCTTATATAAAACTCTCTCTTATACATATGCATCTCTATGGATTTGTTTCCCTAGTTACCCAGACTAACACCTACCCCCACAAAAAGAAGAGGTGAAAAATGAGAGAGTGGACCTTGATTTAAAATGTATATTATTTATTTATTTATTTTGAAATTTATATACATTTAATATCCTTGAATATATGCAACCTTCCACCCACTGGCCCAAGATCTGCCTGCATTCTGCACCATTGCACATGATTACAGGTGTCTAAAGAGGTGTTTTAGGCTAGTATAGAATTTACAGACTTGATAGGGGCTGAACCCTGGTGGCGTAGTGGTTGCGTGCGGGACTGTGGCCCACAGGGTTGGCGGTTCAAATCCAGCAGCAGCTCTCCAGGAGCAGGGCTGAGCCTCCTACTCCCACCAGACGGCAGGGATGCCCAAAAAGAAAAAAAATAAAGAATGTACAGATGAGTTGGACTGGGCTGACATGTGCTTTTGATATAAAATTAGTTTTAAAATGTAGCTCTCGCATACGTATATGAGTGTTCCTGGATTTCTTTCTCTCTCTATTTAGCCCAACTTAATTCTCTTTTCTTTTTTTTTCTTTTTAGCATCACTGCCCTCTGGTGGTCATGGGAGCTACCCAGCCTTGCTGCTGGCTCAGCCCCTATTTTTTTGCTTTTGATCTCGGAAACTTATACTTAGAGTTTAAAAAATTGATCGAGCTAGTTTAGTCAATTTATCTGTGTGTTTTTAAATCTTGCTCAGAGTTTTTAATTTATTCTTAACACCCTGGTGATGTCCACTTTTTTTTTCTCACTAATTTGTTTACTCTAGTAACTGATCTTTCTTTTGAAATCAAATTACATATGTCTGTTGATGTTTTTCTTACGCTTCTCCTGTTTTGCTATGAGTAGATTTTTTTCTATCAGTAACTCTTCCCCTTTCACTTGTTTAATTCGTTCGCATTGCTTAATCTCTTTCACGCTTTTAATTTGGTCAAATATCTTGTTTTAAGATTATTTGGTGTTAACTTTGAATCTAAGACTTACAGTATGCGTCACTTGTGTGCATTTCCTCTGAGGTTGTGTTTACCTGTTGCTTTTGAATCTGGATAACTCATTGTGGGAGTTTTGGTATGTTGAAGAATTTTAAACAGATACATTCTTACAAAGACATGGATAAAGAGAAAGCAGACAGATTGAAATCTTCACAATTTGAAAATAAAGATTAGTTTGATGTTAGAATTCATTAATACTGCCATAGTTTTAAATCATTTTGCCATTGAGAGACAATGGGGGTCCAACAAAACGAAATCTGTCTGTGCGCTGTCTTGTAGAATAAGGCAGTTCAGACTAGTTAGATAAGAACCTGTAGGAAACTCTGCATCCATGGCAGTGAAAGCAGCATGTGTCAGAAAGCAGAGGCAAGAACTTTTTGCTTTTTTTTTCTTTTTTAATGGGAGGAAAATTGCGCACTTGGAGTTCATTCCACCAGGTCGGATTGTTAATCAAGCTTTATGTTTTGAGGTTCTGAAAAGATTGTGGAACAGTGTGTGACAGGAAAACCTGATTTGTGGCAGACAGGGCACTAGTTTTGCCACCATGGCAATGCATCTGCTCATGTAGTCATCTCTGTGCACCTGTTTTTGGAAAATAAACAAACAAGCAAACAAACAGCAGCATGCCTCTCCTGCCCCCCACTTTACTCACCTGCCCTCACTCTGTGTGACTTCTCTCTCTTTCCATAAATGAAGAGGGATAGGAAAGGGCAGGTTTTTGATGACGTAGAAGAGGTGAAGAAAAAAATGAGGGAGGAGCTGTCAGCCGTTGAGATGAATTTGAAAAATGTTTTTAAGACTAGAATCATAGATTCAACAAATGTATTAAGTGTAATGGAGAATACTTTGAAGATGATACGGTGTTTTTGAAAAAATTGAAATACATAGCTTTGGGTGGGAGGGAATTCTGGTTATTTTGCTATCCCTCATATACGAGATGGGAAATAGCTTGGTGTGCAGGAGCAGAATGTTTTCTGGATTGTTCCTTTCCTGATGTTGTCAAGATTTTGAAAGTTTCAATATTCATTCATGTTTTGGGCTTATACCAATGACTAGTTAGCAGAAAATGTGTGTATGTATGTGCATGTTGTAGTCTTATATGTTTTTTTGAACATGAAGATATTTTATTATTTGGCCTACTGAGTTCTTCAATCTAACCTTTTTTCTATCTTTTAGGTGATATGAACTTAAGGTTCATGAACTTAAGGTTTTTTATGTTGTTAAATTTAAACTTACGGGCCGAGCCTTGGTGGCGTAAGTGATTGAGTGCGGGATTGCAGCCTGCGGGCTTGGCAGTTCAAATCCAGCGGCGGCTCTCAAGAGCAGCACTGGGTGCCGCCCATGACCACCAGAGGCAGTGATACCCCCCCCTCCCAATTTAAACTTACAACATGACAAAGGGGTATTGGCTATTAATCATTAATAATTGTGAACGATGCAAGCCCCCTCTCCTGGAAAACCTGCACTTTATTTGCAGGTAGTATCTAGGTCTAGCTCCATGAAAGAGTAGAGATATATATTAAAGTCTTATATTCATTTTCTGGTTGCTGCTGATGTGGGTGAAGCGTGGTTAATACTGACCAGTGAACTTGAAGAAGAGGATGAATTACGTTGCAGTGCTTTTTCTATCCCTCTTCTGTTGTCACTGACACTCAGAGCAAAGCTGCTTTGGATGACCAGCTTTAGAACAGAACCACAGAAGTGCTGACGTCACTGTGAGTGTGGAACCATCTGTGCAAAGACATTTGGTCTCTGTTCTTTGTTCTTCTAAGCCTTGTCAACACCTGAAAAAGGTTTTCATCAGACAAAAGAAGTTCAGATTTTCAAACACACCATCTGTTCATATCCTTCTAGTGAAGGACTGCGTGAGATTTACATGTTAGGAAAAGTTGACTTTTCTTAGGATTTTGTCACTTTGAAATTTCCTATTAGGTGGTAAATGCTATGTAACTAAGCACTCCCCCATGCACTCTGGTATTGACTATTGAATATCTAACCTTTCGCATTGGCCACATCATTCTATTGTACTGTTATATTCTAAGTGCTAACTGTTTTAAAAGAGTATTTTATATGCTTCTTCAAATGATTTACACACAGACACACACATAACTATATATATGCCTATACCCATATATAATAAAATACCTGGTTAAATACAAACAAAACAGTAACAGAATGACATGTAAAATGAATGTCATTAATCAGATAGATAAAATTAAAATGGTTCTAGAGATACAGTTTATAACTGACATCTTTCAGATTGTAGTGTCTTCAAATTACTAAGCTGTAGGTATCGACTCCATTTTTAGTAGTACCTATAATGGCCTCTCAAATGACATCCTTCTGTGTTCCTGATAATATGCCTTTAAAAACAATGTCCTTTAGGGCTCAATGGTCCATGAAATAGTTCCTGCTGAAGTATCCCTGGTGCCAGTGCTGAGGCAAACATTCATTTTGGCTGTCAGCTATAAGAACTTAAAAGAAATGAAGCACATTTATTATGTACTGATGAATTCTGACTAGATAATCCTTTTTAGTTCGAGGCAAGTGCAGATTACTCTTGGCCATATAGTAAAAAATAAAATTCAGTTGAGCTCTAACAATTTTACTTACAATTTCACACCTGGATGATTTTCTTTATAAACACATATTAAAAAGTTTTGCTGGCAAATGAGCATATTACAAAAGAAACAATTTATAATGTAACAGATCTTAAGTGAAACAATGCATTATTTGTTCAGGAATTTACCTAGATGACATAATGAAAGAGGATGATTAATATAAGTGTAAAATGTGGCTATTATAAAAATTTAATAGGCTTTTTATTTTGGGGAGTGGTAAATGAACTATGGCTTTATGTTCATAATAGGAAAATAATTTCTAAATCTTAGATTTTTACTGAAATGGTAAAATAATAAGCTATTTCCTACTTAGGTAAAATCTAAAAAGGAAAAAATGATGATCAAATGAAAGAGCACTGGTGTGGTAGTTGCATCACTTGTGTCAACTTGAGGGTGCTAAAAGTGAAGGGGTGTGTTTACCCTGTAAATCAGGCCACAGCTTGATGGGAGGGTGACAGAGAGAGTTGCTCTCTGGAGCCCAGCCCCTCACTCTCTCTTACTTCATCTTCTTGTTGACAAACCACACAGAGACTAGCCGAGACCCATGAGAACCCATCTCTCTGCTTCACCTACCTGTTGAAGAGTGAAAGTGGGAGAACTGGAAGAGCCACACAGAAACCCACACCAGCGCTGCGATGCTTCTACCACCATTGAATCCACAAGACTTTGCACCCATTGGCCTGTAATAATCTTGCATTTTGCATCTGGCTGTATGCGTCTGAAGAGAGATTTCTGTACTAGTATCACATGTATGGACTAACGTTAGACTTATGGACTTGATCTGGACTGGGATATTTTCTCAATATACAATTGCTTTGAAACAAAACTCTCCATTACACATATATGAGTGCTTCTGCATTTGTTTCTCTAGTCAACTCAGCCTAACTCAACTAGGTTAAAATGTCAGGAGCAAACAGTAGATATATAAAGCATCGTCAGCTTGACTTGATTGTCTTTTCAAAGCAATAGAATGTATATTTAGTTCTATTTTGTACTGCAAGAGGTTCCTTCTAAGCAGCTATCTTTTAAGGCAAAATGTACTTCTTTGAAAATAAATAATCCACAGCTATTCTTTGCTAAAAGAGTCCTAGTGACACAGAGATTAAGTCCAAGGCTTCCAATGACCATTCCAAAGGAGAAAGACGTGCAGTCTGATTCTATAAATACTATAGCCTTGCCAATCACCAGGCAGCTGTAGTCTAGCCCCTAGGGTTATTATGAGTTGGAATCAACTTGCGCACAGTAAGACATTTTGTTCTTTGTGTTTGTTTTTCTGTTCTTTTCTGAGATCCAAAGCAGGTTAGAATCATATGACATGCCACAATTTACTTCCTTCTCAAGTGAAATAGGAGAAAAAGCTTAAAATAGTCTTTAGGTATTCTAATTTAATTGCATGTGTCTTGAGTAATAATTTTGTAGACTTACTCCTCATCCTGACACGGACCCTGAGGTTCAAAGCATTGGTCTCTGATTTGGAAAATTATGATAGCATTGAGAGACATACCTTAGGAACATATTAAAATGTTTTAATTGTTTCACCCATAAGAAAATAATGTAAAAGTAAATATATTAAAAGTAAATATATTAACCTTAAAAAAATTAATAGATGCAGGGTCAGTCTCAATCCCAGTTATATCAACCCTATTCCCAGATTATTGCACTATAGTGGAAAGCATGATGATAAAGCTCAGGGAGAGAGACAGGTCTGCACAGACCACACAGGAGCAAACTGAGAGAGACAAGAGAGAGAGAGAGAGAGAGAGAGAGAGAGAGAGAGAGAGAGAGAGAGAGAGAGAATTTGGGCCACATCCTGGTCCACCAAGCCCTGAGAAATATACACCTGCTCAGAGAAGCTAGGGCACAGAGAGGACTGTAGGTCTAGCCCTACCATAAGACATGACATCTCCTCTCTGACCCACAGGACTATGAGGACAACACTGGAGACACAGTGCAGGAACTGTGTCTGGTCTAACCACCCCAGCCCCCGCTCACTGCCACACACCAGGGAAAAACACAGAGGGAATGCAGCAGAGCAACAAGGGGAGAAAAGCAGCTAAACCCCAGAGGAATCGTCAATTAGACTTCAGACTCAGAGGGTAGGGCTTAACTACTCAACTGAAAAACATACAAAAGCATTAGCAGACAGACTTGGAACTATTTATAGTCTCTCCCTTGTTTTTCTTCTCATTTTTTCATATCTATCTACATAATATAAGGCAAGACAAACAATCCCAAGGAGAAAACAACAGGACATATGATTCCAGGGAGACAGGGAAGAGGGGAAAGTAGGAGAAAGGGATAGGGAGACCACAGACCAGGGGCAAGGGAACAACAAGAGATCTGAAATCAATTTACATGGCAGTGTAGAACACCTGGTGGGACTTGAAAAAGTGCCAAGAGGAATTATTGAGGGCTGAATGAAGGTCAAACATGATTGTGGAACAAGAAGAAAATCAAAGGAAATAAGGAAATAGAAGAATGAACTAGAAGGCAAAAGACATTTTTAGAGGTAGAAATATAGGTATGCACATATGTAAATATACTAATATAGAGAGACAGAAATGGATGTCTATATACATATATTTATATGTTAAGTATCAAGGTAGCTGATGAACATTGGACCTCTAGATCGCTGCACACCAAATGGGTGCATAAGCACATGTGGAAAACACAAATGTGCTTGGCTACTCGAAGATATAGTGTCTGTGGTCTTAAAAGTTTGAAGCGAAACAAGTGACTATCTAGTAGGAAAGCAACAAAGCACACATGGAAGAAGCACAGAGTCTGTATGATCATGGAGTGTCGACAGGATCAGGGATCAGGCATCAGAAGACTCAAAACAAGCAATCATATTGATGCCAATGAGGGGGTCAGAGTGGAGACCCAAAGCCTGTCTGTAGACAATTGGACAGTCCTTCACAGAAGGATCACAAAGAAGGAATGAGCGAGTCAGGGTTCAGTATAGCACTGACAAAACACACAACATTCCTCTAACTTTTTAATGCTTCTTCTCTCCCTCCCCCATTATCAAAACCCCAGTTCTATTTTACAAATTCAGCTTGACTAGAGCATGTAAGTGCTCCCAGCACTCAGAATCCAGGACAGATAAACCTTTCAGGAACAATAATGGGGATAGTGATATAATGAGGGTAGGGAGAATATGTGGATAAAAGGGGGATAAAGGAGGAAATGATCACAATGAGCGGTGTATAGCACACATACATGGGGATGAACAACAGAAACGAGGGTGAAAGGAGACAATGGATGATGTAAGATATGAAGATAATAATATATAATTTGTCAATGGGTCATGAGCACAGGAGTGTGAGGGAGAGAGGGAAATATTTTTATAAAATGATTTATATTTTAAGAGTTCATGGAAAATATATATTCTGTATAAAATTATGTAAAATTATGTATAAAATACAACATGGATTTCAATTTTATTTTCATCCAATTTGGTTATAATATACCTAGACCTTTTGAGGGACTTAAGCCATCAATTTTTTAAAGATCATTATACTAGAGTCTCTTATAACAATTCATACCTCAATTGCATCAAGCATACTTGTACATATGTTGTCATCAATATTTTCTAAGCATTGACTTTCTTTTTGAGGCCTTGGCATCAGATCATCTTTTTTCCCTGAACTCCCATTGTCATCAGGTTGATTCTCTCTCATAGTGACTTTGTATAGAATTCTGAGTTTGTAACTGTTTACAGGAGGAAAGAGACTTCTCTGTTCCCCTACAAATTAATTTGTCTTCACTTTTCAAAAATTCCAGATCATTACACCTGTGGACATTCAGCTATTTAGACCCATGAGTGGATCCTACTGAAAAACAATGGGTTTATGTTGTTGGTAGGTGTCATTGATTTCATTTTTAACTCATTGTGACCCTGTGTGACAAGTAGAAGTGCTCTACAGGGTTTTCTAGAATGTAATCTTGACAGAAAAAGGCTACGAGGTCTTTCTCTGGTAGAATGGTTAAGTTGATTTAAACCATCAAGGTTTTTTTTCTTATGATTTTTTATTGGCATGTCACACTCACTCCAATATATCCATTCACATACAGTTCTGTTGTTCAATTCTTTCAGGTGGAGTTATACTACAATCATCAATGCAATCAATTTCCGTCACCCCTTCACTTCCCACATCCTCAGGGAACCATTTTCCTGTCTCTGTCTCTGAGGGCTCGTCTATCTTAACTACCATGTATCAAGTGATCTTAAATATATAAATGAACAAATGTAAATCTAACATAATTAATGAGGTATAACATAAATTCATTAATAGAAAGGAGAGGAAATCTTAAAGAATTGAGATAGTTATATGATTCATTGGTGCCATACTGCACCCTGAATTTAATATCCATTCCATGTGGCTCTTCTGAGAGGGACTATCCAATGGTCTTGCTGATGGATTTTATGTCTCCACTACATCCACTACCCGTCATTTCTATTTAGTTGTGTGTAAACCACCAAATTTTTGGTTAGAAATCCCCTCTTTAAATTGTTGTGCCACCAGAGATAATTCTTAATGGAATTATGCAAGATTTAAACGTTGAAGAAATTCACACTAATATTCAACTTATAATAAGAAATTACATCTATTATGTTCCTTGGAAGCAAAAACATGTGGACATGTTACTAACAGTGTTCAATACCTCAAAATCTTCAAGGTTGGGAAGATATGGCAATATTTTAATGTACATTAGAAAAGAAGAAGACCCGCTACAGGATTCACCGACACAGTAAGTGCAACAATGGACACAGACATCGCAGTGACTCTGAGAATGCCAAAGAGATGGACAGTGCTAGAGTTTGTTGTACGGATCATTATGAGTTAGAACCATCTCGACAGTGCCTGGCAACAATAAGAATCATGTCTGTTAATTGAAAACAGTATAAATGTTTTATTTTAGAATTGAAGTTTTGAAAGATTTTTTACAATTCATTTAAGATATATTTTTTAAATCACATCCCCACGATTTTGTATATGCATTGGTTTCCTATTGCTTCTCTGACAAAGCATTGCACACTTGATAATTTAAAACAATGCATATTTATTTTCTCATAGTACTACCTACATGTCAGTTGTCCAAAATGATTCAGGAAGGCTTCTTCAAGAGGATCGAAGAGAGAATCGATTGTTTGGCCTTTCAAAGGTCTAGAAAGTGCTTGGTTTCTTTGGCTCCTCAATTCCGTCTCCATTTTCATAGCATGTATTTGACTCTCTTGCCTGTCTCTCCTTTTCCAGCATCCACGTCTGGTTTCCTTTTTGGCTTTAATAATTCTGCCTTATTCTGGTAAGATTTTTTGTGATCACATCTGAGAAACCCAGATAATTTAAGATATTAATTTCATTTTCAGATCCTTAGTTTAATCATATTGGCAACACCCCTTTTCCTACTGCCTTAGTTTGCTACCGTTGCTCTAACACAAATATCAGAAGCGATTCTGAAGAACAGAAATCTATTTTCTTATATATCAGGAGGCTAGAAGTCCAAAATCAGGCGAGGCTTTTAAGGGAAGTTTCTTCATTGTCAATTTGAGCTCCTAGGAAATGCCAGCAATGTTGGCATTTTGGGGATTTGTAGATGCATTTGTCTCTATTCTGAATTCTTATCTCCCCCATGTGTTTGGGTCTATTCTGTTCTTTTCATAACTCAAAAGTAATTAGGTTTAGAATGTAAGCTACTCTGGTATGACACATACCAGAATAAATTTCCATCTTATACAGTCATATTTATAGGTGTAGGTTAGAATGCTAACAACTATTTTTGGAGGACAACATTCCATTCATAATATCTAGGTCAGTTAAATGTTCAAGTCATAGGACTAGATCATAGGCATTTTACAAATGATTCATATACCACACACATATGTATATACATGTTAAACACTTTAATTATACTTTCTCTAAATTTTAAATTCAAGAATATTTAAAAATGCTCACTTTGGGGAAAGTATTATATTTACCATGAAATTTTACAAATAAAATATATAGGTTTTGTGTTAGTCCGGGTAGACTAGAAGAACAAATTTCATAGACATGCATATGGATATAAAGGTATGGTTTATATATCAGAGAAATAGGACATTAAGAAAGCATCCCAATCCAGTCAAATACAAAGTCATAAGTCCAATATTAACCCATATGCCCGAAATCAGTCTATAAAGTCTCCTTCTGACTCACAAAGTCACAGGTCAGTAGGTGCATAATCCTGCTGCTGGCAGGGGTCTCCACATGGCTCCTCGCTTCCAGGGCTCAGGGTCCATCAACAGCAGAAGCAATTCATCACTGGCAGAGGTCTCCGTGTGGCCTCTCCAGCTTCAGCGGTCTGGCTCCATCAGGGCAAAGTCATGTGGCTTCTCTGGCTCCTCAGACGCTGCCATCTTGTCTTGTCCATGATTCATCATCTCTGAGAACTAACTCCCAACAACCAAGGAGATAGCTTCTCATCTTCACGAGGGAAATATTGCGAGATTTGCCAGACGTATCAGGAGAAAGCCATGCCCACACAGAGGCCTCATTGTCTACTCAATGGCTATCTCCAGATTAACAGGCTAGACTCCACCTCTACATTCAATCATAAAATTAACATAAGCACATGACTGCCACAAGTTTCAGTAAATCATTACAACATTAAGACCTGAGTTATTACATAGATCAACATAGATTATTAAAATTACTAACAAATGCTTCTTTTATCTCTTAATTTCTTCTTCATTCCTCCACCCCATAAGTAATCATTCTCTGAGTTACTAACACTTTTGGTTAATTCTGCCTATTCAGAACTTTATAGAAATGAAATGATCTAGTGTGATTATTTGTGTGTCTGTGCACATGTACATGTACATATTGGTATCTGGCACCTTGTTTGATATTATAATTGCTAAATAGATTTATTTTGCAGAGTGATTTTGAGTAAATTTATTTTTAGTGTATTACATTCCATTTATTTGTCCATTAATAAGATATAACAATCTTTTATTTATTTTTATTTTTTTTTTAGGCATCACTGCCCACTGGTGGTGGGAGTAGGAGGCCCAGCCTTTGCTCTTGGGAGCCGGAATTGAACCTCCATCCCAGTGGGCCGCAGTCCCGCGCACAACCACTACGCCACCGGGGCTCAGCCTGATATAACAATCTTTATCATTGCTAGTTTAGGCTGTTCTGAATAATGTTATTTTATTATTTGATTAAGGGGTCATCAGGCATTTGTATACAGATTTTTGTTAGAAGTATTTCTAGGATTGACATGAGAAATTCATTTGGCAATGTGTATTCAATTTTAGAAGCTATTTCCATGCAATTAATTAATACATTTAAGTAAGTAAGTAATTTTATAATTTTCATAAGTACTGTATGAAGTAGACATAGAGCAAAGTTCAACTTTGCCAATAATGCAATTATTTTATGACTCTCTTCCACTTTGTACATTATTTTCTACTTTTGTACATTGTGGTGTATACTTGTATGTACTAGTAATTCAGTATGTTTTAAATTTGCATTTCTTACATACTAATGAAATTGAACATATTTTCATAATGCTTATTGATTTTTTGACAGGCATTTTTGTGATCAACTTTCTCAAATCTTTTGCCCATTTATCTATTGATTATTTTCTCATATTATTTGTATTCAAATTCTATATCCCAGCTCTTTGTTAGTTAATATATTGCCAGTAACTTCCGTTTTATGATTTGCTTTCACATATTCTTTTAAAAATTAATGTTTGTAGCTGAGCCCGGTGGTGCAGTGGTTGTGTGTGGGACTGTGGCCCACAGCGGGTTGACAGTTCAAATCCAGCAGCAGCTCTCTAGGAGCAAGCCTGGGCTTCCTACTCCCACTGGGACAATGATGCGGGGGGTGGGGGGGGGAATTAACGTTTGAATTGTGACTTCAGAGAAGATTTGCAGGGCAGATAATAAGTTTTACATTCAGCAATTATAACACATTTTATTTCATCTCATTTATTGAAATCATCTCTATGTAACTATCACTTATTCCACATGCCTTCTGGATTTTCTATTGTCAGTCTTTCTCTTTCCTAACCCATCTAAACTTTGCCCATGAGTAAATACTAGTGTTTTAAAAATCTGAAATTGTTGAATATGTCCGAAATGGAATATGTTTTCCTACATCTAAACTATTTTTCTTTACTCTGATAAAGTCTCATTGGCACATTCACTTGGACGTCTACATTCTTCCTCTTACTAATTTTCTTTTTGTGGGATAAAATTACTATTGTTTTATAAGATAGTCCAATTGACCCAGCAACAGTAGTGGGATAAACTGTTCAGTCCAGTTTCTTTTTTTGTTTGTCTTTTTTGGGCATCACTGCCCTCTGGTGGTGGGAGTAGGAGGCCCGGCCTTTGCTCCATGGGGCTGGAATCGAGCCTCCATCCCAGTGGGCCACAGTCCTGCGCACAACCACTACGCCACCGGGGCTCAGCCTCAGTCCAGTTTCTAATGTTGCCTTTGTCACAAGTCAATTTCTTTATGTAAACTTGACTGTTTCTAGATGCCTTGTTTCATTTGTTTAGGGTTTTGCTTTTACCTGTAACTATATAATGCTACCTTAAATATTGCTGCCTGTTATGCATATTATCTTAATATTTTGAGTAAAAAGGCCACAGCATTCTTCAAGATTCTTATTGTTCTTGTATTTGAATATATTTGGATTATTGCAATTAGAATACATTAAAATTTTACTTGTAACCAAAAGGAAGTAAGTTTTGTGATTGAGACTACACTAAATTTGGAGGGCAAAGTAGAGATGGTTAATATATTTATAATATTGAGGATGTAATCCATACAATGATATAACTTTATTTAAATTTTCATTAACCATTTAAAAAATTTCTGCATATATTCAGTAAGATTAAAAACATTAATGTCTCTTCTAATTGTCTTATTGTTTTAAAAATTATTATTGTTTTACAAAATATTCATCTAATTACTTTTCTACTCAAAGTTATTAGTGAACATAAAAGTTTATTAAAAATTTTTTTTTTTCTGGGCATCCCTGTCTCTGGTGGTCGTGGGCGCTACCCAGTTCTGCTCCTAAGAGCTGCTGCTGCATTTGAACCGCCAAGCCCGCAGGCCATAGTCCCGCACTCAACCACTTACACCACCAGGGCTCAGCCAGAAGTTTATTTTAAAATTGAATTAAAAACAATGGAGACTTTTCACAGTTTCCCTACTTTTCGTTTCTCAAAGAATGTTATGGCATAGTACACACGTATTGAACTCCTAACCGTAGGTCTGCATTTCAATGCCAGCAGCCACTTCTCAGGAGACGAATGAGGCTATGTACTCTCCAAAAGACTGACAGTCTCAGAAAGCCAGAGTCTGTTCGATTCTGTCCTAGAGGCTCACCACAAGTTGGGATTGACTGCATAGCACTGAGGTGTTTATGTGTGTCTGTTCTAACTTTTCTCTGCTGAAGCCACTGACAATCATTGTGCAACATTGTGTGCAAGTGCAGGCCACACTGATAGTAGCAGCCACGTGACTGGTTAAGATTGTCTGCTCTTCGATATTAAAATGTGAACTAGGTTTTCAAACCCTGTGGTACCAAATAGGTACATTATGGCATTTTCCTATCCATTAACCACAATGAGAGGAGCTGTGGTGGCCAAGCGGTTTAGCACTTTGCTGCTACATAGCTTGATGGCTCAAACTCACCAGCTACTCTACTAGAGAAAGAAAGAGCAGTCTGCTTCTAGAAAGATGACAGCTTTGGAAGCTCTCTGAAATAGTGCTCTATTGCCTTAAGGGGCTGCTAGGGGTTGGAATCAATTCCACAGCCTGTTTTCTTTGTTTGTTTGTAGACAGGGGCTTGCTGTAAATTAGTCACTTACTGACTCGCCTTCCAATTTTAACCATTTATTTATTTATACTCAGAGCAGCATGATTCATAATAACCCCAAATTGGAAACAAGTAAATACCCATCAATTGATGAATAGAAATGTGGTCAACTCATGCAATGGGATATTATTCATCAACAAAAGGGAATGAAGTACTGATCTGCAATATGAATAAACTTTGAAAGCATTATACTACATGAAAGAAGATAGTAACAAAAGAACACATATATTGTACCATAAAGCTGAATGACTCCAGGAGAGGCAAATTCATAGACAGAAGTTTTATCTAGGGTCATGGGGTGAAGAAATTCGGAAGTGGAATGGGGGTGGGGGAGAGTGGGCAGTGATGTTAACAGATGCAAGCTTTTGGCATTGATGAAAATGTTCTCAGATTATGGTGATCGTAACTAAAACCTCTGTCTTGACTACTCAGAAAGGGCATGTTTTATTATACATCAATTATGTTTCAATATAATTGTTTTAAAAGTAGGGTTATAATAGATCTCCCTGAGTGGCTATCAAGTTGGATAGGGGTTATTATTTCTGATTTCTGGGTAAAAATGAATAAATTATGTTTAATTTTCTTTTTTTAGGGATAATGAATTTAGAAGAGTAGAACACTGGCATGGTAATTAGAAAAGCACAAACTGTTATCATTTTCAAAACAATTTTGTTGGAAGTTGATATAGATACCATTGTCATTTCACAGTTTAATTGCATAAAGCAGTATTGTATAATTGTTACCACATTCATTTCTTTCCTGAACTCTTAAATTTACTGTGCATGTATTCTTTTGCAATTTGTTTATTTTACTGGATAACGCTAAGAAATATTTTTATATAATGAGATATATTCTATATTATATAAACATATGTTATGTTTCTATTATATTATGTTATGTTGTTATATTATATTATATATGTCCTCTCTTACTTTTTCTGTGGAAGGGGAAAATTATTGACTAGAGGCTTGGGTCCATGTTTAAGATTTGGACAAGGATGGAAGGGAAGCAATAGGACAAGTTAATGTTCTAACTGGAATGGAATTTCCTTGGTGGAAGGGTATGCATGCTTAGGAGGGTAGGTTTTTTAATTGTTTTTGCAAAGAGAAGTGTAAGAATGGCTAACTGCAAGTCTCTGGTGCCAGTTAATCTATTTGCTTTTGCTCAGCGGTGGTGTGTCAGGCATTGAATACAAAAAGATCAGGATGTTAAAACTAGGGTTTCTCTCCCTCTTTGCATAAAGTGGGGACAGGCCCTGCACAGGTTTCTAATAAATTTGGCTTATTAGACTCTGATGGTCTAGTCTCCTGTAGCCATTGGTTTATAAGATTCCATTGGTATTTCCTTCATCTAATATTGATGAATGTTGCTTGTTCAAGGCCATATAGTCATTGGTTGAGGTATTCTTGTTCTTTTCCTCCCTTGAGGCATTCACCCTCCAGTATCTTGATAGGTCAAGAGACATTTAAGTAGCAGGATGACTAGTTTGTTGCTACCTGTGTTCCCTTATTTGAAAATATCAGGAGAATAAATTTCTGTCTTTCCCCAATTACTGTTTTTTTCTGAAAGATATGTCAACTAATTAGTACAAAAGTAGGAACCATAAGATAATAGGTTTATATGACCTTAAGATTTATTGACCATGGCAAGATAAAGAAGATAAATAGCACAACAGAATAAATAGTACATAAGTTAAACTCTATTTCCTCTCTTTTCTTTTTTCTTTTTGGCATCACTGCCCTCTGGTGGGAGTGGGAGGCCTCGCCTTGCTCCTGGAGAGCTGCTGCTGGATTTGAATTGCCAACCCAGTGGGCCTCAGTCCTACACTCAACCACTATGCCACCAAGGCTCAGCCCCCTCTCTTTTCACTCTAACAAAATTTACACAGCTATATTTCTCCGTAGTAATTATATTTCCCAGGCAACATCAGGCTACTTTTATTTCTAAATGAGACAAGTACGTCCAACTTCTTTTATGATGAAGTGAGAATTTGTGCAGTGGTTTGATGTCTATAAGGTCGGGCTTTGGCAATAATACTAGTGCTTTCTTTTTCCTAGACATGTTCTATCATATGGTTGTTCATCAAAATATGCAGAAGGCATACACTAATAATTATATATAACAAATACCAAGAAGAATTTTGATGCCATACTGAGTTACAAATTGAGCTGTACCTCAAAGTCAGTGGTTCAAAGGTCGGCTGCTCTTCAGGAAAATGATAGGCTTTTTATACTGCTGGAAAGAGTTACAGTCTCAGAAACCTCAAGGGTGATAGTTCTACTCTGTGGGTCACTGTGAGTCAGAATCAATTCTATGGCGATCAGTGTTTGCTTTTGTTTTGAGAAAAGATATCAACTGGAGGAAATCACATATTGTAAAATGATCTTATTTCTTTGCTTTGAAGAAAAATTTTCCATCCTTATTAGGCTACTCTTAGTGTTACTTTTATAATTTATCTTATTTTGAGCATTGCAATATCCCTTAAATCAGTTTTGCAAGTAATTAGGTAGTGAAAAAACAAACAAGTATGACTACATTATCATCCCTTGCAAACCAAAGTTTTTAGTTAGCCACATTAAATAAGCCACATGTATTTTTAATTCTCTAGCCAAGATGATATAAAATTCTGTGGATTTCTTACCTGCAGACCTTATTCTTTTCCATTCTCAGATCAGGGATTGAAGTACAATATTTTAGATATATGGTTAAGCAATTTTCAAGCTTTCCTGGATTATATGTCCTAAAGCATAAATTTAAACATAACATTTTATTGTGCAAAAATTCCTTAGTACTGACGTTAATAGCCAATAGTTTTGATAAAATAGACTCCTAAATTATTATTTTTGAAGTTTATCATATTCTGGTTCTTATAGAAACCCAGAATGTGCTATTGCTATTATTTCAGAGTTACCTTATGTATTTTTTAGCTTCACAATTTTGTTCATTTTACTTTTAATCCTAGAATGTTGAATCTCATATGCTCTTTTGAAAATGCATATTCATCCTTTAAAGCCTTTCTCAAATGTAGTGGACTTTCCTTGCTGGGCATTTGTCTCAACTAGATATTAATGTTTCTTCCTTTTCTCTTCATGACCTCTTATGGTTTGAATCACAACGTCACTAGTAACTTTTTATAAAGTGGCATAACTGTTTTGCAATCATTCTTATGGAAAGGACACTATAGTTTTTCTGTCTACCCTTTATTCCCTATTTCTCAACTTTGTGTGTTATTAACGGCTAGAATCTGTTTTGGAACATTTATCTCAGAATTCTGGGGCTTGTGTTACCTAAGGTGTAAAGAACTATTACAGTTGCCTGGCAGTTGATCCGGGGAGGCAACCAGAGTTAGTGACCAGTTCTTGCTAGCCTACTGAAGACCAGTCCTTAAGACAACACAAACAAGTGCCGTATACTGCAGTTTCCCCCTAAAGCCAGGCTTAAGTTGCCCAGTGGAAGACATGGCCAGAGATAGTCCCTTGTTGGATTGACTGCTCCATTGTCCAGTTTTCGCTAATTCTAGTTTACCTGGGAACAATAATGTACTTAAGAATCCACCCTAACACATCTTCATAAAAGCACATAAGTTGCTCCAGTTATTTCCCAGTTTATTCTAGGTAGACATAACGAGGAAAATATGTTGAATTGCTTAGATTTTTACCTACAAAGTGCAAGATACTATTGACTTGATATTTTAAATGAGTTCTAACATCCAATTACTTTGATCTTGCCTTTTAAACCATGAAGGATGTTTTGTTTTGTTTTGTTTTAAATACTTTTCTTGGGGGCTCTTATATCTCACAATCCATACATTTCTCCAGTGTGCAAAATATATTTGCACATATGCCGCCATCATCATTTTCAAAACATTCTCTTCCCACTTAAGCCCCTGATATTCACTCCCCATTTCCCTCCTCTCTTCCCAATCCACCCTTCCTCACAAACCCTTGATAAGTTAAAGATCAATTTTTCCATATCTTATATAATCCTCCATTGTCCCTCACCCACTTTTCTGTTATTTGTTCCCTGGGAGGGGGTTCTCGATTGGTCCTTGTGATTTGTTCCTCCTTTCTCCTTTCTCCCCCCACACACCCCTAGTCCTACTGCTGTCTTTACTTTCCTTGCTGGCCCTGCAAGATTTATCTATCCTGGATTTCCTGGGTTGTGAGCTCTTATGTATATGTTCTGGTGTAAATCTGATTTGTAAGATAGAATTGAGGTCATGATAAGGGGGTAAGGAAACACCAAGGAACTAGAGGAAAGTTGTATGTTTTATCAGTGCTATACTGCACAATGAATGGCTCATCTCTTTTCTCTGACCATCTGTGGGGGGTTGTCCAATTGTCTACAGGGGGGCATTGGGTCTCCACTCCATGTCACCCCTCCCACATTCATTCTGGGTCTTAGAAGCCTGATAACTGATCCCATCAACACATCATGATCACACAGGCTGGTGTGCGTCTTCCAAGTGGGCTTTGTTGCTTCTGAGCAAGATGGTTGATTATGTATCTTCAAGCATTAAGACCCCAGATGTTATGTCTTTTGATAGCGGGGCACCATCAGCTTTCTTCACCATATTTGCTTATGTACCCATTTTGTCTTCAGTAATCATGTTGGGAATATGAGAAACACAGAGTACTGGATTGTTAGAACAAAAAGTACTTGAGTACTTGAGTCCAATGTCCACCTGCAATCTTAATTTTTAATATATCGATATGAGTACATAGTTCTATTCCTCTCTCATTATATATTTACTTGTGGACATGCCTGTATTTAAGCCTCTATAAATTTCATTTGCTTCCTAGTTCTTCCTTCTATTTACTTTTTACTTCCCTCTTGTGTCACCATCATGTCGGCCTTCATTCAGATTTAGCAATTCCTTGCTGCTACATTGCCCTTGATTGAACCCCACTAGGCATCCTATAACCTTTCCTTCATTGATTTTAGTTCACTTGTTATTCCCTTGTCTCTGGATTGGTCCCCGTTTCTCTTCTCCCATACTCTCCTCACCCCCCAAACTGTTTGTCCCATTATTTTCATCTCCAGATTATTTATCATGCATATCTTATCTAGATAGATATGCAAGCACATTAATAAGTACAAAAACCAGGCAAATCCAAATAAAACAATGAAGTCAAAACAAACAAACAAACAAACAAACCAAACCAATAACAGCAGCAGAAAACAAACACAAAATTACAAGAACAAAAAGAAAGCCACTGACAAAAATGGAAAAGCCTATAAATAGTTCAAGTTCAGTTTCTTAGCCTTTATGAGTGTTTTCCAGTTGAGTCTAATGCAGTGCTAGATTGTGTCTATGAAGTCTATTTTTGGTATTCCTTGGGCGTTTCATCCGTCTGCTCCCCCTGTTGCTCTGCTGAATGCCCTCAGGGTCTCATCCCACTGTGATGGGACCAGATTGTGCACTATTCTCCCACTGTCTTCAGTGCTTCCCCCCCGCAGCGTCATGGTTCAGTGCAGTATACCATGTCCCATGGTGGGGCTGGTCCTTTGGTCCTCCTTGTGTGTTGTCTGCTCTGAGCAGGAACATCATCCTCAGGGATGGGTGGGACAGGATGTTGTCTCTGCCCTCTCCAGCCCTTGCATTTCTCCCATGTGCTCTAATGAGATGCGCCCCTCTCCCAAAGCTGTAGCCTGAGGGCTGTCCTCTGAAGTGCATTCTTCTGAGGGGGCTGGGTGTCTACATAGTTGAGATTGGGGTTGGGCCTGCAGACCTCTCTATTGGTTCCCTGGTACATGCCAGTATTTTGTATTCATGACGGCACAAAAGGTTGAAGCCTAGTCTCTTACACCCTGTCCTCTGGAGATATAAACAATACCCTCCCCTGTGGTGAATTAATGCCCTGCTCCCCCTACCACTGCCCTTTTTTCTCTTTCTCCCCCCTCTTATTTAGTAGGCTATTATATGTATCCCTGGATTGCGTTAGGCCCCTGCCATAGTTGCTGGACCTCACTCCAGGGAGGTAAGTATAAAGTAGCTTTTCCCCTATGTCCCGTGTTTTTTTTAAGCTCACCTCAGTAGACTCATGTTGTACTTGCCCCCTTGTGCTTGACTTACTTCACTTAGCATGATTTCCTTCAGTTCTTTCCATGCTGCAATGTGCTTCATGTATTCATCGTTGCCTTTTAGGGATGTATAGTGCTCCATTGTATGTATGGACTACAGTTTTTTGATCCATTCATCTGCTGACGGAAATCTGGGTTGCTGCTAACTCTGCAGTTGTTAAAAGTGCCACAATGAACATCAGAACACAGATGTCTAGCCATGGTTTGTTTCTTGTCTCTTCTAGGTATAGGTCCAGTAGGGGAATTGCTGCATCCTATGGTAGCTCAATCTCCCATCTATTTTAGATATCACCAAATCGATTTCCATAGTGACTGTACATGCCTACAGGTCCACCAGCAGTGGATGAAATTAAAATCTCCCCATAGCCCCTTCAACACTTGTCATTTTATGGTTTTTTTGAATTGGACTATCTTTGAGGGTTTTAGGTGGGATCTCATTGTTGTTTTAATTTGCATTTCTCTTATGGATAATGATTGGGAACATTTTCTCATATGTTTATTGGCCATTTGTATATCTTCCAAGTTAAACTTCTCTTCAGGTCTTTTGCCCATCTCTTCTTGAGACATTATTATTTTTTTTCTTTTTGGAAGCTTGCAAAATATTGTAGATTTTAGTAATAAGGTCTTTGCCTGTTGTGACATTGCTAAAGTTGGCCCTAATAGTTTGAGGTTTTACCTCAAGGTCTGAGATCCACCTTGAATTTAATCTTGTGCAAGGAGTGAGGTAAGGGTTTGTTTCATTTTTGTACAGGTAGATATCCATTTTGTCCAGCACCACTTATTAAAGAGGGCATTCATTTCTCATCTGATGTGTTTTGGCCCTTATCAAAGATCAGTTGTCTGTATGCTGTTGTTCTTATTCTGGGTCTTCAGTTCTTTTCCATTGGTCTGAATTTTTATATCAGTACCACACTGTTTTGACCACTGTGGCCACATAATATATGCTTTAAGTCAGGTAGAGGAAGCCTTCCCAATTTTTCCTTCTTGTGTTCCTTGCTAATTTTGGGCGTCTTCCCTCTCCATATGAAGTTGGTAATCAGTTTTTCCAATTCTTTGAAGAATGGTGATGGTACTTATAGCTGGATAGCATTAAACTTATATAGTGCTGTGGGCAGGACTGACATCTTTACTCTATTGAGTATTTCAATCCATGAGCATGAGATTTTCTTCCATGTTTTGAGCTCACTCTTGGGTAATTGAAATAGTGTTATGTAGTTTACCTCATACAATTTTTTTTAAGTCAGGTATATCCCTAAATATTTCACTTTGTGTTTGGCTATTGCAAATTGCCTGCTGCAATCTTCTCTGATGTGTATAGCAGTCTGATAGACTTGTGTTTGTTGATCTTCTAGCCTATCACTCTGCCAAATTGCTCTATTGTTTCGAACACTCTACTTTTGGAGTTTCAGGGTTATCTGATGTATAAAATCATATCATCGGGCTGAGCCCTGGTGGCGTAAGTGGTTGAGTGCAGGACTGTGGCCCACAGGCTTGGCAGTTCAAGTCCAGAGGCGACTCTCAGGAGCAGTGCTGGGTAGCTCCCACAACACCAGAGGGCAGTGATGCACTCCCCCAAAAAACAAAAAGCAAAAAAAGATTACACAAATAAAAATCATATCATCTACATATATAATGGAATTTTTGCCTCGTCCTTTCCCAGATGAATATCTTTAATGTCTCTTCTTTGTCTTATGTTGTCAGCTAAGACCTTCTGTATGATGTTTAATAGGAATGGACACAAGGGGTATGCTTGTTTGGTCCATTTTTTTAGTGGAATTGTTTTAGTCTTTTCTCCAATGGCTAGCACATTGGCTGTTTTTTTTTTGTATGCAGCTTGTATAATAGCAATGAATTTTCCTTCTATTCCAATCTTTTTGAGTGTCTTAAACAGGAATGGGTGTTGGATGTTATTGAATGTTCATCCTCCAATTGTTTGCCCTTGTTTTTCTCATCATCCTTTTGTGGTCAGAGACGTCTTTATAATATCTATGTTCTTGAATTCACTCAGGTTTTACTTGTGTCCAGTATGTGGTCTAACTTCGAGTATGTGCCAAGTGTGCTTTAAAAGATTGTTATATACTTTTGGCATTTGGGTGGAAAGCTCTGAAAATATCAGGTCCAGTTGTCCAATTGTACTGATTAGACATGTAACCTCCTTGTTAAGTTGAAGGAATATGGTACTCCATTACCTCCTCCTCCTCAGCATGTCCACTGATAGGTCTGAACATATTGCTCTTTGGGTACCTTTATAAGTGACTATTTGTTTTTTTCTTATCTACTCTTTTGATTTTCTAATTTTCCTCATAGTTGGATAAATGAACTATTATGTGTCTTGGTGGCTTCCTCTTGGGATTTAGTCTGGTTGGTATTCTTTCAGCCTCCTGAATGGTTGCCTGATTTTCATTTATTAAGCTGGGGAAAGTTTCCTCTAAAAATTCCCTCAATATTTTAAATGTTGACTTCTTTGTTCTGTCTTGTTCTGGTAGTTCAATTATTCTAATATTGTTCCTTTTCATAGAATGAGATATGACTCTCAGGTGTCATCAGCTTCTCTGGTTGTCTTATTTGACTGTTTTCCCATTTATTGAGGTCTGCTTGGTTAACATTTAAGTCACTGGTGTGATTCTCTGCCCCCTCAAGCCTGTTGTCAAAGTCTGTTAATTTGCTACTGGATTTTGTTATTTCATCCCATGTCTTGTACTTCCCTTTGGTTCATTGCCTTTATTTCTTCTATCACTTAATCCTTTTTCTGTGTTCTTTTCCTCATATCCTTTATAAATCCAACCAGCATTCTTGAAGTTTCTTTCTGTGGCAGATCAATATCTGCTTCTGTGTACATTGGTAAGTTCATGATTTCTTCAGTCATTGACCTCTGTTTCTCCTGCTTTCTCGCCGAGGCTGGTTGCTGTTTTAGTGTTGTTTTAGAGGATCCTGGTGCCCTCTTTCTGAGTCAAAGAGCAATGGGATCTCTTTTGGTAGATTCACATGAGTGCTTCTATGAATTAGAAGCAGGTAGCTGCACTTGGAGGTCAGCCTACCATTGTATTTTCCTTTGATTTTACTCTTATGTTGGCTGACCAGTGTTCTGTTATTTGTAATGTGAGTTGGTTAGTCCTCTCATGGGACTCTGGTTGCATGGTTGCTGGTCCATTAGGGTGGCATTTCACTGGCTGTTCTCTTAGTAAATCATAGTGATGTGTCTCATGGTTCTTGGAGCACCTCAGATGATGTGTGGTGTTTCCCCGTGCAACTTTAGTGCCGTGGAGTGTGTGTGGGTGTCCCCTCCTTGGTGTAGATCCCTGTAGATGGCAGGCAGAATTACTGTAGTCAGGGACATTGTCATGGAAGTTGGGTAGATGTTCCCTCAGCGGCGTGGAGCAACACAGATGGTGAGCAGGAGTTTCCTCAGCCATTTGAAAGGGAATTCCCTTAACTGGTTGGAATATGGTGGAGGATGGGTATGATCTCCCCAGTTGTGTATAAAACCTCAAGGGCAGGTGAGAGCTCCAGAAACTGTGTCTTCAGATTTGCCCTATGGTAAGGGAGAGGCCTGTAGGCCTGTAGTGACTTCTGAAAGGAAAGAGAAGGATCAGAGCAGAAAAAGTGAGAAAGGAGAAAACAAAGAGAAGAGCAAAAATAAAAAGCAAACTAACACACACATATACACACAAAGACAGAAAAGTGCAAAGATAAAGCAAAAGTAAAAACAGTCAAAAAAGGAAAATAATAAAAAAGGAAAGGTGAATCTGCTGAGACTGTGGTGGGAAAGAGAGAAGAGATAGAAGAAGGGGAAAAAAGAAGAAAAACCAAAGAAAAAAAGGGAAAAAATAGGAAAAAAAATAAAGAGATAGCTGAGCCCCCCCACCATGCCATGGGTAACACTGTCTCATAACATGTATAGCACTGTCACAAGGGTCAGTCTGAAGCTCTTCTGCTCTAGGCAGAGTGTAGGGACCTGGAAACCACCAGTGGAAGGAAAGAGGAGAGGAGAGAAACAGAAAAGAAGGGAGAATAAAGAGGGAAAAAAGAAAAAGAAAAGTGAGAGTAAGAAGGGGAAAAATGTAACTACGCTTGCTAAGATTGGCTGGTGGAAAAGAGAAGAAACCAATAAAGATTAGAGTTAGTAGATCCCTGAACACGGGGCTGGAGGTGTTTAAACCCTCCCCAAAGGTGGTAGGTTGGTGTGCCCTTTTAGAGCAGGGTCCGACTGGTGCTGGACATAATTGCCCTAGATGGCAGGATCGCTTTGGAGGCCAGACTGAGGTTTCCTCAGCAGTGTGGAGCACTATAGAATCAGTGTGCAGTGCTCCCACAGAGGACAGGCTGGAGTTCCCCCTGCTATTTGAGTTGAGTTTCCCTAGGAGGAGGTTAGTGGCCTGGAAGCTAGCAGTGGCATGTAAAAGGAAAGAGGGGAAGAGAAAAGGAAAAAGAGAAAAAGAAGGAAAATGAAAGAAAAAGAGAAAAAACAAAACAAAACTGGACCCTTTGAGACTGACTGCAGTGGGAAAGATAAAAGTGAGAGAGCAGAAAGAGAAGAAAAAGAGTAATAACTACGGAGAGAATTGAAGCTTGATCGCCTGACCATGGGTCTGAAAGACTTCCAACCTTGCCTCAAGGTAACAGAGTGGTGTGCCTCCTTGTTTAAGGTCTCTCAGCTTTCGGGTAGAATTACCCTCAAAGATAAGATCACAGCAGAAGCTGGGAAGCGGTTTCCACAGTGGTGCTGAGTGCTGGAATTTACCTTGTGTTGTATGTAGCACTAAAGCTGGGGCATGGGATGGAGAGGTGTGTGGCAGTTGTGCTTATGTTACTTTTATGATTGCAATGTAGGGGTGGAGTCTAGCCTGTTAATCTGGAGATAGCCATTGAGTAGCCAATGAGGGCTCTATGTGGGCATGGCTTTCTCCTGAGACTTCTGGTAAATCTCGCGATATTTCCCTCGTGAAGATGAGAAGCTATCTCCCCCAGTGGCTGGGAATTAGTCTCAGAGATGATTAATCACAGACAAGACAAGATGACAATGTCTGAAGAGCTAGAGAATCCACACAACTTTGCGCAGATGGAGTCAAACCTCTGAAGCTGGAGAGGCCATGTGGAGACCCCTGACAGCGCTGAGTTGTTTCTGCCACCACTGGATGCTGTTGATGAATCCTGAGCCCTGGAAGCGAGGAGCTATGGGGAGACCCCTACTAGTGCTGGGATTCTGCACCCACTGACCTGTGACTTCGTGAGTTGGAAGGAGACATAGACTGGTATCAGACATATGGGCCAATATTAGACTTATGACTTTGAACTGGACTGGGTTGGGATGCTTTCTCAGTGTTCCATTCCTTTTGTATATAAACACTTTCCTTATATCAACATGCATGTCTATGAAATTTGTTCCTCTAGTCTACCTAGACTAACAAAAGGGGTGTTTCCTCAGCCCCATGGAGGGCCCCAGGACAGGCATGACCTCCACAGATGTATGTAGGATCAGTGACAGCATACAGTATCTCTCACCCACTGGGCTTTTTGTCCTGGCTTGTCTCAGGACTGCTGATGTCCCGAACAGCTTAGAGGTTTATATTTATTTCTTCTGACCGGCTGTAATTGAATTAAGTTATTCTGAAAATGAGGCTTGCTTCAAGGGTTATTTGTTATGTTGATAGCCTCTGGGCTCTGTAGCTAACTCCTAACATTCCTTAGTGTGATGGTCATGGACTTAATGTCAATTTCATTATTGGGGGTGCAGGGGTGGAGTCTAGCCTGTCAATCTGGAGATAGCCAATGAGGCCTCTGTGTGGGTATGGCTTTCTCCTGAGAATTCTAGGAAGACTTGAGGTATTTCCCAATTGGAGAAGAGAGACTTGACTCAGTTCCTTGCAGACAAACTACTGACAAGATGAGATGACAGACTGCTGGAGACTGGAGGAGGAGCCACATGGACTTACCCTGATGCCACCAAAGTTTTGGGGTCAGAGAAATCGCATAGAGACTACTGCCAGTGCTGAGATGCTTGAGAGCCCACAGGGATACCTCTACCAGCACTGAGGTGCTGAAACGAGGAGTTATGGGGAGACCTCTGCCAGCATGGGGATACTTCTACTGCCAATGGATACACAAGACTCTGCATGCACTGACCTGTGATTGTTCTTATGTCATTGCACCTGCTTTGTGAGTTGGAAGCCTTTATAGATTGGTATCGGGCATATGGGCTAATACTGGATTTATGATTTTGGACTAGACTGGGTTGGGATGCTTTATCAATGTTCCGTTCCTCTTGTATATAAACCTTTCCCTTATATCCATATGCATGTTTATGAGTTTGTTTCTCTAGTTTATCTGGACTAGCACACTTAGCATGGGCGCCCTTATTATGCTAATGTATGTTAAATAACTTTGAGTTAAACAATGAGCTTGGGATTTACAGTTTTCACTGAGAAAATATTTTTTCTCTCTTTTTAATATTGCACTTATTGAGTGCCCTTATTTGGGGGCTGTCATGCAGACCTCTAGAGGGGGGAGATTCAGCATATCAAAGAGGTTATTTTCTTCTTGACCAACTGAAACTGAATTTGCTGCTGGCCTATGACTATCTTCTTATTTTCTGCCTCATGGTGACCTGACTCAGGTAAGTTGCTTTATATCTTTTCAATTGCTCCAAATCTATGACTACCCATCAACCTAATCCCCAGGCTATGAGGTCAAAGCAGCTAATAGCACAGGGAGCTCTGATGTGAGGTCCTGTGACTATTTTTTCTGGGATTGAGTTCCCTTTGGGATGTCAGCCTGAAAAAATCGCTACTCCCTGACAAATTAGGGCATTGGTAACTGCTCAGCCATAGTCCGTGAGCCCTCCATGCTGAATCTAGAGTGATTTAGTGTATTCTTGGTTTGCTTTGTGAATGGAAATTTTTTAAAAAGGCGGGGTTCAGGACAGACTCTATTGCCTTGATTCTAATTTTAGGACTTTACCTCCCAGTCTCCTATACTTTACCTCTCAATTCTCTGGCAGTAGGTGTTTTGGGTGGGTGAATCTAACTAGATGCTATCTTCTTCCCACCAAAAAAGATGGTCTTTTTAAATGACTGTTGAAGAAGAAAGGATTAGAATTTTCATTTATGCTTGCAAGAGCAGATTAAACATGCTTATTCACGTAAGCATATTGTTACAATAAGCTGATAAATTTGGTTATAGCTTGTGCCTCTGAATCAAAGAGTTTGAACTCCCTTGAGCTAACAGAGTCTGAAATTTTTTAGTGTTGGCTGTAGTACAGTTACTTAGCAGCTATTCCTTCAACACCTTTTTCTGTGTCATTCAGCAATGTCTTTGCTGGGAACTAATTCTGACAATCTGGTTTTATTTTTAATTTATCATATAATTGTATGCAGCCTAGTTTTAGTAGCTTTTCTAACAAAATCCTTCATATTTCTTCTTGACAAGGTTCACTTCACTTTCTGTTATGTTGTGATGAGAAGCCTTTATCTGGCTAAGGGGCCATGAATTGCTCTATATTCAATCTGAGGGCTCTAGCAAAATATCTGAAATAAAGAATTGGGTTTTATAGAGGATTTTTAAGCTCTGTCATACTCAGAGATCGTATGAATATTGCTACATTGGCCTCAATCATTTTTATAACCTTGTTTTCTTAAAGAAAGTATTTCTCATACGTTTCTCTTTGCAATTCTTTTTGTCTTTATAAAATGTCTAGCTACAAGGTAATTGTACAACAGAGGCAAGCCATAATTCTAGACATATCGTTTTATCAATTTCCCTGTGGTACATTATACATTCACAGCATTATATATATATTTGCCCTGCAGTTGTCATTTTTATAGCTTTCTTGGCACATTGGCATTTATTATTGCAAATTTTTGTTTAGTTTGCTTTTTATTCCCATATGGTTTGAGTTCCTCCTCACTGAAAGAAATTGCCTTTACTTTAACAAGGATTTTACTTTTGTTTATAATCTATCTCTTTGAAATAAAGGAATCTACTGCAAAGTTAAGAATTTTGTTCTTTGCACAGGGCAAAATGTACTCAAGTAAAGCCATTTTTTTTCCTAAGAGGATATTCTGATATATTTTAAGAATAATATTTTTATTCCTAAGTAATATCAAGCAATTTTCCATATCATATTAATAATAACAACAATAACTATATCCACATTAGCAACAATAATAATTCACAGATTGTTTTAGTATTAGATTGATACAATTTCTGTTCTGTTATAATATTCTTAGAAAAAGGACTAATGATCAGGAGAAAGTTTATTTTGGAATAAAGGGCTCTCTGTTTCTTTGAGATTCCTGGAGATGGCATATTTAATATTTGATCTTTGCTTATTGAGGTACAAGTAAGTTTGCTCCGTTTCCTGAGCAATCTGAAACTGGTCCTAGAGGTTCCATTGGACAGCTCAGGGCCAATCCTGGAGCTGACAGAGGGTCAGTTTCCTTAAGGGGAGTGGGAGTTGGGGAAGCTGTTGAGGAGGAATGAGTACCTAAATAAAAGTGAGTTCTATCAGACAGGTCAATGGGGAAATGAATTGGCTAGACATTCTTGGGCAAGGTAAGATGATCTCACGTAGAAAGGAAGCACTGGATTACATGTGTTTATTTACTAATTTGTAATGAACATTTTCTATTTGCCCCTCACCATAAGAGATTTTGCTTATTGATGAGGTTGGTAACTGTTTCTTTCCAAATTCCATGGTACCTTCTAACAGAATCAAAGGTCTTTTCAGATTTACAATCCCTGACAGAGTTTCAGTACCAACTAAGCAATGTAAGCATAGGTTTACCTATGCTTCCTTATTAATCTGTATTGAACAATTTCCTTTTTTTTAAACAACAGATATGGTGTAACTCAAGTGAAATTCTTCACTGCAGATTAAAAGATGAAAGTATACTTTGTTTTTGGTGCAATCTGTCTGTGGCTGAACCACTTCTGGAAAAGTTGATGTTTCACACCATAGGAGAAAAGTCTGGTGATCTCATGCCATCAACATTATGGGGCAATTCTACCTCATAATGAATTTTATGAAATAAATACTACTAGCATATTTCCATGTAATTTTTCATATATATATGGATGAACAGACATTACTATGGATTCTTATAATATGCTGTTGCATAGTTGAACATTAAAAAAGGTTAAGTAATGCAAATTTGTGATTTCTACATTGGGCAGCTGCCCCAATGACTATTACTATTAATATGATATGGTCAGTTGCTCTACTTTATTTAGGAATAGAAATATTACCCTTACCACATATCAGACTATCCTTTGAGGAAAAGGACTTTTCTTTAGTAAGTTTTCCATATGGGGCAATTCTACATTGTCATATGGGCCACTGTGAGTCAAAAGATCCAATAGCAACAATCACCATTACCAGCACCACCACTTAGTGAATACGCCCTTGGGTGGTACAAACTTCTTGCATTGGACAGCTAGTCTAAATATGTATACTTCCATTGGTGCCACGAAAGCCCCGTGATCTGCTTTCATCACAATGACAGAGGAAAACCAACCAAGACACAGAAACAAAACCCTGTGGAGCAGTTCTACTTTATGACATATGGGAGCCCTTGAGTCAGAGTTGACTTACTAACAAAGGGTTTGGTTACTTAGTGAATAGAGGTAGGTATTTTATAAATTAAATCAAATTTTATTCTAAATGTAAAGTACTCTTAGAAAGTAAGTTTTTGTGACTCATTTTCTCAGATCCGTTTCTATGAGAAAAAGATTCTGAGCTGGCAATGTGCTGCAAAAGCTTTATTGAGGATATCTCTTGGGAATGACACCAGCCTGGTAGTGAGGAATGTAATGTGGGAGAAGTTGAACCTTGATAGGGTTGCAATAGAAGTCTTGTTCTTTTCATCATTTGGTTGTGTTAGTCTGGGTAGACTAGAGAAACACATTCATAAACACGCATATGGATATAAGGGAAAGCTTTATATAAAAGAGGAATGGAACATTTAGAAAGCATCCCAACCCAGTACAGCCCAAAATCATAAGTCTGA
>PVJH01024030.1:0-33789 GCA_004026705.1 Nesogale talazaci
ATATATATATATATATAAGATAAGAAATAAACAGTTAACTAATCTATAAAGCAGTACAATGGCTTGGTGCAACTTACTTGCGTGAGACAGCTAGTAGACAGACAGTCCTTGGAGTCTTGAGGGCCGTCAAGTAGTCCTCTGCAGAGCAATTCAGGCTATCCGGCTACAAGCAGTAAACAGCAAAGGAGGTCACCAACAGTCAGCAAGGTGACAGAGTCCAACAGTCTCCAGCTCAAGAGCTGTATATTTCAGGAGCATGACGAAGCAGGCCTTGAAGAAACCTCAACTCACAGCAACACAGTCCATGGATGAGATGTCCCCCGGGTAGTGTTGCTTGAAGGTTGAGGCACAGGACGAACAAGGCAGCTGGCTGGTCTGAAGATACGAAAGCAAGAGAGCAAGGGTGGAGCTTGCTAAGCCTTTTCTATCTCCGCCCTTCAATTGATCTCACATGTGCTCATTGGCCATGTCGTCACAACAGACCCACCTATCGTCTTTGGCCATGTTGGCACCACAAGCTTACCTATCACAATGTCCCCTTTTTTTAATGAGGTTTTTCTATCAACTCTTTGATTAAAATGAGAAATGAGTACCATCCAGTCTCATGCTAAAGGAGGTAGTTGTTCGTAGAGGCAATGAGACTTGTTTCCCATTTTTTTCCTCCTATTCCTGACTCTCCTTTCCCTCTGTTGCTTCAGGTGAGTAAAAACTAATTCAGGCTAAATTTTTTATCCTGAGATTTCCCTATGGCATTTATCTGGCTGCTAGAAGTGCCAGTTACTGAAGATCTCAAAGTGTCTTAAGCAAGTTCCAGCACTAAGGAGAGAGACTGTCAGTCAAGAGCTCCTGTCAGGAGTCAAGGTAGCTGTGGGGCGGCCAGTGATTCCTACAACATTGCTGTAACAATACAAATGCCTTTCTGCGGAGGAAGACATCTTTTTATTTCATTGCTTAAACCACTACGCGCAGTTAGTTCATCACAATGTTTAGTGCCTACAACTATAGAAGGGCTTCTCGATGTCTACTGTAAAGGAAGACACTTAGCGTTACGTCTGCATTAATGAGTGGCTGTTGTTGCTAGGTACCATTGAGTTCGTTCTGACCCATAAAAACCCCATGCATAATATCACAAAACTCTGCCCTGTCCTGCACCATTCTCACAATTGTCACTACGCTTAAGGCCTTGGTTGCAGCCACTGTGTCAATCCATCTCTTTGAGGGCCTTCCTCCTTTTCACTGCCCCTCTACAACCTGCTGTCCTTCTCCGGGGACCTGTCTTCCCTGGCAGCCTACCCAAAGCATGCAAGACAAAGTCTCGCCATCCAGCCCCTAATGGTCATTCTGGCCATGTCTGTTCCAAGTTAGATTTGTTGGTCCTTTTGGTAATCTATGGTACTGTAGTATTCTCTCCAGCGCCACAATTCAAACGCAGCAGTGCTGCTTCAGTCTGCCTTATTTAACACCCAACTTTCACATGCATATGAGGGGACTAAAAAGAGCATGGTTTAGGACAGGCACCCTTGATTGCTTAAAGCAACATCCTTGCTCTGCAAAACTCTAAAGAGATCTTGGGTGGCAGGTTTACTCAAGTAATGTGTCCTTCGTTCTCTTGAATGCTGCTTCCATGAGCACTAATTATGAATCTAAGCAAGGCAAAACCTTTGATAGCATCACCCTGTTCTGTGAGTTGTGGGGATTTGGGTCTTCTGTGCCCTGAGCTGTAATTGTACCGAAGGCAGGAATCCTTGATCTTCCTCAGCAAGTGCTTCAAGTTCTTCTTGCTTTCAGCAAGTAAGTTTCTGTCCTCTACATATCTCAGCATCTGCATAGCTCAGGTGATTCATAAGCCTTCCTTCAATCCTGAGTCCACATTCTTCATAAAATTCAGCTTCTCAGGCTGAGCCCCGGTGTCTTGGTGGTTGTGCGCGGGACTGCGGCCCACTGGGATGGAGGTTCCAATCCAGCAGCAGCTACACAGGAGCAAAGGCTGGGCCTCCTACTCCCACCACCAGAGGGCAGTGATGCCCCCCCCCCAAAAAAAATTCACCTTCTCTCATTATTTGTTCAGCATACAGACTGAATAACTATGGTGAGAGGATACAACCCAAATTCACAACTGTTTTGATTTTAAACCATGAAGCTTTCCCTTATTCTGTTTGCACAACTGCCTCTTGGTCCATGTACAAGTTCTACACAAGCATAGTCAAGGAAGTTGGGGGGGGGGGCTTTAGAGTTTGGTGCATAAATTAGAATAACAGTTTTATTGATTGTATTTCCATGTATGCAGATAGATATTCTGTCACTCTCAGCACTGTATTTCAAGATAGCTCTTGAAATGTCCTTTTGGATGATGAATGCAACACCATTCCTCTTAAATTTATCATTCCTGGCAGAGTAAGCGGTAGAATTTTTTGAGTCAAGATGGCTAATGCCAATCCATTTCAGCTACCTAACACCTAGAATATCAATCTTTATGCATTTGGCTTCATTTTGACATCTTCCAATTTCCCAGGTTCATACATCATACATTCAAGATATCAATTGATGCTTGCAGTCGTTTTTTCTTATTTTGCATCATGCCCCATCATCAAATGAAGGTCCCAAAGTCTTTATTCCTACAGGCTTTACTCCTTCCAGGTCATTATGGCGAACTCTACTTTGAGAAGGCAGCTCCTCCTGAGTCGTATGCCGAGTGCCTTCTGACTGAGGGCCTCTCAATCTCTGAGGGCACAATCTCTGACAATGTTCTGCTGCATTTCATGAAGTCTTCAGCATCCGATAATGCTTTGATGCTATCCATCAGATTTCTCAGTAGCGGATTCCTCAGAAGTGGACAGTCTCTTCTTCTCTCTTTATCGTCTGTTCCTAGTCTAGAAGCTCTGCTGGAACCTGTTGCTTTTTGGGTGACCGCACTGGTACTTGAAAAACTATGACATAACTCCCAGCATTGCAGCAACACACAAGCCACCACAGTGCGACAAACTGAGAGCCAAGTGGTGGCCCCCTAACAGCACGAGCGCGCAGAGGGAAAAGAAGCAAATTCTCCGGTGGAGTAAGCAACTAGCCAGCTTGGTTGCTAACTGAAAGATTAGAAGTTCAAGTGCACCCACAGGATCCTAAAAGGAAAAGAATTGCAATCTACTCAAAAAAATTTATGGAGCCTCCTTCTACTCTGCCACACACAGGATTACCTAAGTCAGCACTGACTTCATGACAGCTGACCTAAAAGGGGAACAGAGAAAAGGCTTATGAGCTCCCATGAAGCATAACCAGAAACTGCTTTTATTTTCCATATCAACTTCTGTTACTGTGGGAAGAGCCCCAGAGAAGCCAGATGTTTTCATGGAAAGGCCATCTGGCAGTAGCTTCGTTCTTTCCTGTTCCTCCTCATGAACTACAGACGCCCTTGGCCAAGAGTTTGTGAGCCAAGGTGAGGTTCTCACCTCAATAGATACACCCGGAGGTGAAGAAGGCTGTGAAAATGGTCGTTTCCACTTTTTTCCCTTTTTAAAAAGAAACTGTTGGTTTATTATTACAGCAGGGTGTTGACAAGCAGAGCAGAGCCTGAAAGCATATTCCCTTTCCAAAATGAAGTATCCAGCTTGTTGACTGGCTAAAGATTTACTTGGCAGCGATTGTTTGGTTAACATTCCCCGAGGTTTGTTTATATGGCTATTTGGGTTCTGTCTTTTCAGGGTATCAGCACTTTTCCACCGCTTTGAGCTCCTCTCATCTCAGTAGGTAGGAAGTTAATGGGGAGCACAGAAGCTCATTACTGTCATTCCAATACAAACATAATTGACTAAAGAAGCAAAGTTACCAACCAAGCACCAGGGCACCAGCCAATCCCATGTGGAATCTGACAGGCCAATAATGAGGGCCACAACTCAAACTCATCCTGGCAATTGGGACCCTGTTGCTCTAGGGACTGAGGAAAGGCCCCACAACATTCAACCTCTAATAAACTACAGGCTCAGGCAATGAGCAGGGAATAACAGCCCTTTGGAATCTTGCTTTTTCTCACTTGGCACAGCTCAGTAAGATTTGGTTGGGGTTTTGTTTTATCTTTTTGTTTTTTTGTTTTTGTAGGAAAGATCAAAGGAATGTGGGTGATGTGGAGTCCTGTTCAGCTTATGACAACTTTACCCATGACAAAATCAAATGTTGCTCTATCCGGCGACATTTTCACAGTCACCTACAGGTTCAGACCCATCTTTATCACAATGAGGGTAAGTCAAAGAGTACAAATACAAAAGAATCAAAACCTTATTTTTTTTTAAATCAAATTGTGAAGCTATTGTTTCTTAACATATCCAATCCAGGTGCCACTTTCTTCTTCATAAAAACCAGCATCTCTGATGATTCGCTCATCCTACAGATTGAACAAGGTTGGTGAGAGGATACAGCCCTGTCACACACCTTCCCTGATTTTAAGTCCTTGTTCTGTTTCCACAACTGCTTATCGATCCATGTACAAGTTCTGCGTGAGCACCTTGAGTCAACTCCAAGCCTTATGGGCCCTATGCACAACAGAATGAAACACCGCACGGTCCTGCACCACCCTCACAACTGTCCCTACGTCCAAGTCCATTGTTGCACCCACTGTGCCAACCCATCACGTGAAGGGCTCTCCTCTTCGTCCCTGCCATTCCGCTTTACCAAACACGATATCCTTTCTCCAGGGACTGGTCACTCCCGACAGCAGGTCCAAAGTCTGTAAGAGGAAGTCCAGAAGCACTGGAAGCACTCACTTATCTATGCCAGGACATTTGGAAGGCAGTTACTTGGCCAGCTGATTGGAAGAGACCCATATATGTACCCAATCGAAAAAAGGTGACCCAAAAGATGCTTGTAGCATGTTCTAAATAAGCACCCCCTTGCACAAACCCAAGATTTGCCAACAAATGCTACAAAGTCACACATCCTTGTCTCAGAAAGGATTTCTAATAGGAGAATCTCAAAGGGGGTAGAGTAGTGGCAGGATCACTGGAATAAGTATTTTATTTTCTAGACCAGGTGTCGGCAAACTGTTGAGAAGGAAGAGCCTAGTCTGTCCCTTACAACAACTGCAAAATTATCTGAGAGCTATAAATATATTTGACAAGCAAATGAAATCACCATGATCTGCATAATATTCTTTAAAATCCTTCCACTGAACTTCAGGACAACACAGATGAACCGAAGGAGTTGCGTGTGACTCTCGAGACACTGTTTTCTGATCCCTGTTCCAACCTAACAGCTTTGGAAGGACATTTGAATCTGTAGGTTTAGGCACACTTTAAAAAATAAAAATAAAACAGTCTTAACATTCTTGTGTTATTAGAAGAGACCAACCCTTGGGGAACGAGCATTATGTGTGGTAGAGAGGGACCTTAAAAAAAGGGGAAACTCTCAAGATGGATTGACAGAGTGCCGACAATAATGGGCTCAAACAATGGTTGCAAAGATGGAGTGTTCTCTGCTGTGTTCACAGCAGTGTTCTCTGCTGTTGTACACAGGGTCACCATGTGGCGGTCATGTATTCGAGATGTCAATTTTATGATTGAGATGTATCGGTGGAGTCTGGCCTGTTTATCTGGAGATAGCCATGGAGCAGCCAATGAGGCCTCCGTGTGGGCATGGCTTTCTCCTGAGACTTCTGGAAAATCTCGTGATATTTCCTTCATGGAGATGAGAAGCTATCCCCCCAGTTGTTGAGAGTAAGTCTCAGAGACAATGAATTATGGACAAGGCAAGATGGCAGCGTCCCAGGAGCTGGAGGGGCCAGAGGAGAAGCCACACGACCTTGCCCTGATGGAACCAGACCTCTGAAGCTGGAGAAGCCACGTGGAGAACCCTGCCAGTGCTGAGTTGCTTCTACCACCACTGGATACTGTTGATGGAGCCTGAGCCCTGGAAGCGAGAAGCCTTGGGGAGACCCCTACCAGCACTGGCACTCTGCCCCCACTGGCCTGTGACTTCGTGAGTTGGAAGGAGACTTTATAGACTGGTATTGGGCATATGAGCTAATATTGGACTTATGACTTTGAACTGGACTGGGTAGGGATGTTTTCAGAATGTTCCATTCCTCTTGTATATAAACCGTACCCTTATATCCATATGCATGTCTATGAATTTGTTTCTCTAGTCTACCCGGGCTAAAACAGTATAGAATAAACCCACCCACTATCTCTGGGTTGATTCTGACTCAAAGCGACCTTATAGGGCAGCAATTCTCAACCTTTGGGGGTCGAATGACACTTTCACAGGGGTCACCCGTTCATAATAGTATCAAAATTAGAACCATGAAGTAGCAACAAAAATATGCTTATGATGAGGGGGTCAACACAACATGAGACACTGTATTAAAGGGTCACAGTATTAGGAAGCTTGAGAACCACTGCTATAGGGGCTTCTAAAGTTTTGTGAATCTTTAAGGGGGAAGAAGCAGTTCGTGAAGATCACAAGCTATTAAATTTCATCCCCTTTGAGTCAACATATATAATCTGAGCTCCAGAAATGAATGATGCCAGACGGTGAGGTGAGCAAAATGAATGTTCTAAGGACTAGATAATGATTCAGAACCAATCGAACAGCCATGAGCAACTGCAACAGCCCAGAGCTCATCTTTCTATGTCACTGTCATGGAAATGAGCAGTGGGAGCAATGGAGATTTAGGGAAGTAACTGATGTTATCCATTCTGTTCACTGGTGAAAGAACAAATACATACTTGCACTTAGAAACATATTACTAAGGCTACTGATTCAGCATGGGCAAGAATTCAAATGACCTCTCATTGAAGAAAATTTTGTGCCCTCAGAGAGAATTTAAACTGACATGTGCCATTATCTCTTTCTGTATCTTTAATACTATCACTGAGCTTAAGATTATATTTTTGTGACAATGCAAACTTACACTGCCTTTGACCTTCCAGTTTCCTTATTGGCCAGGATTCCAGATTATAAATGATTAAATGGAAATTGAGCTGGATTTGTTCAAATATAAAGATAGCAATATATATTTTCCCTTTTCAAGAGTCTCTCACTGTATCTTATCTTCTAACTCTATAGCACACACCTGTTTTGACTCTGTGCATTGGTGAATGGCACATTTACTTTTTCTATGTATCTTGTAACTGCAAACTCAAAATATAGCTAGACACATTCATTGGTTTATACCTTTATTCTTTAGGCAGTATAGAGTACCTAAACAGATCAGGCACTACATTTTGCTTTGAAATTATACAGAGGAAGACACAATCTTTACGCCCAGGAAACATGCATTCTTTCTAGAAAGAAAGATATGTCAATTACTAAGTAAGACAAAATATGATTTGTGCCTTCATTATAATATTATGGAATGTTTCAGAGGAATAGAGGAGTCAGAGAATAATGCCCCTTTGGTGTGTTTTTTTTGGGGGGGGGAGGAGAGTGGGACTTAGCCAAAGCAATATCTGCCACCACTGTACCACAATAGAATGACACTATTAGCATGGATGGACTTATTATACACACATAAGGAAAAGTCAAAAAGAACTTCCAGTTCCTACATACATGGGTTCACTCCAAGCAAGATGTATTTAAAAATGTTTCTGTGAACAGTGGATGGATTCAGACAAGTTCTTTCAGTAACACACTGGTCTTCATATCTTTAGGGTGACTTCAAAAAAGGTTCAACCAAGAGTGGCTTCTGCTGGGGCATTTAAGTTGATAAGCTCAGGGGGTTGTAGTAATTGCTTGGGGGGCAGGGAATTTCAAGGGTGAATCTTGATAGATTTTCTTTCTTTTTTCTTCACCTGGATACATTTTCTTAAAGCACACAACACAACCAGCAGGATTTATTTTTGAAGGAGTTCTCAGAAAAGGGGAAACTGCATTGGTGAGAAAAGGGCAGAAATGTTGTGTGGAGGAATTCTGTTTCCATCACAACAAGACACCTGTTCATTTTCCCAGAGCAGCCAGGGCTGTCAGCAGGAAAGCTTGCCCCTCCAGCCAACAACCTTGATCTTACCCCGTCAACCTTCTTTACATTCCCAGAACTCCAAGAAAACTGAGAGGGAACCCAACTTGAGTTCCTCCAGATGCCAATGTGTTTTGACACGGTGTAAATGAAAGGAACCAGAACTCTTCAGAAAAGCATTTCTCTCTTCAGGAGAGAGGGAAAGTATAGCTGGAGTATAGCTGGAGATGACATAAAGAAACACTGGCTTTGGAGGATGAGTTAAGATAGGGTCCACCCAGTGCTCCTGCTGTTAGACCAGGAAATTAAGGGGTAAAGAGACCAATACTGAGTGCTAAAAATAGATTCAGTATACTAAGATCTGCTTCAGACATCCCCCTGCAACTTTCACCCATGAAGAAAGTTGAGCACTTGCTGCAACACTGTAAACTCCTTGTGTCTGCCTGTGGGCTCCATTAAGCCCTCACCAGATCCAGAAGGGCAGCATCCGGTACTCCTTCCTGTGCCCAAGAACCAAGTCCTAAAATGAGGAGGAATTTCCCCCAAGCAACTGTATAAAAGTGGTCATCATATCAGGCTTGTGGAGAGCCTCCAAGAACTAGCCACAAGACCTCACACCAGAGTGCCCCTCTCTGCTATCCATCCTGCTCCCGCAGACTAAGGCTTTGCAGCCCCCCTTCCCAGCCAGGAATGAAGTGGCTACATGGGGACCCCACTTTCCCCTCTCCCCAGCTCCACACCTGCCAACATGGATAACATTAGATAATTGGACACTAATCTGCACCAATCAAAGAGCCACTGGAAGAGGTGCCTGTGACAGAATGCAGTTCCCCAGAGCACAACCTGCAGTAGTGTGCAGGACACAGCCAGGAGTGACACAGAAGTGTAGCTGGGATAGAATTCAGATACATTCACCCCCAAACCCACTCTGCTAATCTGGCCCCCCCTTCCCTGGGAGACAGTGGGACACAGCCCCGATACCAGGGCACCCAACAAGCCCATTATAAAATAAGAGGGGGGATTTTTTTTCCTTTTAAACGCTTTAACTTCCAGGCTGGGGTCCTCTGTGTATCTTTGAATAACTCTGTCCAATAGCATGGAATTAACATAAGATGCCAGAACTCTATGCTCCAAAGAACAGCCTAGAATTTTAATATAACAAACAGGAAAAGTCAACAGGTTCTGAAATCAACAGCCCAAGCCCAAAATTGGTTTGTGGCTCCACAGAGTCTGCAAATTGTGGCTAGAGAGTCCAGACCTGGCACATGCCTGCACTATAGACCCTCCCCAAACCAGCACAGTGGCATAACTATAGCCTCATCCCAGTCTCTGAGGCCCCCACTGCCAATGGCCACTGAGTCACCACAGCACCCCATCTCCATATAAGTCTGACCCACCCCCAAAGTAGGACACAGGCAGTCCTCAAAAAATGCTCTTACCAGTCACACAGAGAAAGAGCTTAGGGCTCCCTCAGTCTCCCAGAAATATGGTGCCCAGTTTTTCCAAAATAACACACAAGGGGCTGAGCCCCGGTGGCGTAGTGGTTGAGTGTGGGACTGTGGCCCACTGGCTTGGTGGTTCAAATCCAGCAGCAGCAAGGCTGGGTATATCCCACAACTATCAGAGGGAAGTGATGGCCCCCAGAAAAAAACAAAAACAAAACAAAATAACACACAAACAGCAACATACCTCATCACCCACAACAAGAAAAAAAATGTAAACCTAATGATGCTCATAGAAGAATCAGATGTTGCTCTGTCACAAAAATAAATCTTCAGAATGCTTTTTGGAGCAATACAAGATATGAGAGAAGCAGTTCAGAATAAGGATGCAATGATAGAGGATATAAAGTCCTTGCTAGAGAGGATGAAGTCCACACACCAAAGGGAAATTCAGGAACTAGTGGATGAGGTAACAGAAGCAAACACAAGATTACAGACCTCAACAACAGACTAGAAGAGGAGAAAATTGTACCAGTGATCTCAAGGACAATTAGGCAGACATCAACAAAGAGGAAAGAGTCAAACAAGATAATCAAAGAAGCAGAAGAAAATCTAAGAACAATGACAGATGCTATGAAGAGGAACAATATTTGGTCTACCAAAACAAGACACAATGAAGTCAACAGCTAAATTAACAAGAGAATTCTTGGAAGCAAACTTCCCCACCTTAATGAATGAGAATCAGACATTCATATAGGAAGCAGAGCAGACACCAATTAGACTAAACCCCAGGAAGAACTTACCAAGGCATTTAATAGTTGAATTATCCAACTTTGAGGAAAAAGAGAAAACAATGTGGTCACATACAGTGGTACGCAGGTCAGAACATGCTCAAGGCTATCAACAGATACCATGAAGAGGAGGAGAGAGTGATGTAACATCTTCTGAAAGCTGAAAGAAAAAAATGCCAATCTGAGAATCCTCTAAAAGTGAAACTATCTATTAAGATAGATGGTTAGGTAAGAATCTTCCTGTACATGAAAAAATTCAAAGAACATGCCATAAAATGGATGTCTAACACTGCGGAAAATCTTTGCCACTCACTGAGGTTCAAAGAACAACATCCACCAAGCCCAAGCAGGAAATCACCATGTACCACAACTCCATTTAGAATTAAACACAACTAAAACTATTGCCAAGTTAACATTGTCTCAAAGGAAAAAGAAGGCAAGAATGAAGCCCTCACATAAGCACAGCACACTGTTATGAAAGGAGATGAGAAAATGCCAACACAAAAGGTAAGACGAGATGATAGCAATGAATTCATAGATGGTGGTAATAAGATGGTGGGGGAAAGCTGTCAATGGCCTGAACTCACCCATTAAAAGATGAAGGTTAGCAGACGGACTCAGAAACAATAGCCCATCAATCAATTGCCTAGAAGAGGCACATCTTAAACTCAGAGACAAATATAGACTAAAAATAAAAGGAAGTTGAAAACATGCCAGGCAAATGACAACTTAAAAATAAACTGGGATTGAAATCTTAATCTCCGACAGAATAGACCTCAAAGTTCAAACCATAACAAGAGACAAGGATGGGCATTCTATAATGCTCAAAGGATCAGTAGATAATGAACCAGTAAGCATAGTAAATATATACACACCTAAAAGAGACCAATAAAATTTGTCAAACTATTCAAAAGATGATAACAATTATAATAGGTGACTTTAATACACCACTGTCTGAAAAAGATAGATTACTGGGAAAGAAGCTCAGCAAGGAAGTTACAGTTAAACACTAACTAGACTACTGGACCTGATTGAAATTTCTAGAAACTAATGAGAATGAAAGTAGAATGTACCAAAACCTATGGAGATACAGCAAAAGCAATTATCAGAGGAAGCATGATAGCGACTAATGCATATATGAAAAAGGAAGGGAGACTTATGACTCAAACACTGTCACAAAACCTGCAGCAACTAGAATAGAGACAACAGAATGCCCTATCTAATAGCAAAAGAAAAGAAATAATAAAAATGAGGGAGAGTTGAAGTGGGAAGACAAGAGAACAGTGCAAAAATTCAGTGCAGCAAAAAGCTGGGCTTTTTTTTTTAAAGGATCCATAGCATTGACAGACCAGTGGAAAACCTAACCAAGGAAAGGAAGGACAAACATCAATAGGGATGAAACCAGGGATAGCACCCTGGACCCCAACAAGATTAAAAGGATAATCAGAAAGTACTATGAAAGTCTGTATTCTAATGAATTTAATATGAACAAACAAACCAAGGACAAATACTTGAAAAAAAAAAAAACCTCTTCCTAGATTATTCAAGCTAGAGGTCAAGAATCTCAACAGACCCATAGCAAAAGAAGTAATAAATGTGGTTATCAAGAAACTACAAATCAAAACTCTCCTGAACCAGATGGTTCACAGAAGAATGCTACCAAGTATTCAGGGAACAGCTGATACCAATTCTCCACAAATTATCCAAAAGCATAAACAAAGATGACACATTTCTAAACTCATTCCTAAACAAATTCCTAAACTATGAAGCCAGTATAACTTTGATGCCCACACAGGGCAAGGATCCCATAGGAATGAAGAACTACAGACTGATATCTCTAATGAACTTTGATGCAAAAATTCTTTTTTGTTCGTTTTTTTTGGGAGGGAGGCATCACTGCCCTCTGGTAGTGGGAGTAGAAGGCCCAGCCTTTGCTCCTGTGGAGCTGGAATTGAACCTCCATCCCAGTGGGCCGCAGTCCCACGCACAACCACTATACCACTGGGACTCAGCCCAATACAAAAATTCTTAACAAAACATTGACCATTAAAATACAAAAGTATACAAAATATATCATCCATCATGATCAGGTTGGATTCATGCCAGGGATGCAGGGATGGTTTAACATCCAAAAGACCATTAGTATCATTCACCACATTGATAAGAAAAAGGATAGAAATCACATGAAAATATCAATAGACGCAGAAAAAGCATTTAACAACATCCAACACCTAGTCCTAATTAAGACACTTAAGAAGGTAGGAACAGAAGGGGAATTCTTTAAGTAAATACAAGCTATTTATGAAAAGCCAATAGCCAACAACATAGTCAATGGAGAAAAGATGAAAATCAGCCCACTGAAAAAGGGGACCAGACAAAGATGCTCCATGTCCCCACTTCTTTTAAACATCGCACTGAAGGTCCTCACTAACATAAAGCAATGAAGGACATTAAGCATACCTGTCTGAGAATGGAGGAGGTGAAACTATCGCTATTTGCATACAACATGAGTCTATACATTGAAAACCCCAAAAGCTCTACAACAAGAATACTGGCAGTGGGGAGAGGAATACGGAAGAATGGCAAGATACAAGATCAAAATGAGACTAGACCACAATAAAAAAGGAGATCAAGAAGGCAGTGTTCCTCACAATAGCTAAGAACAAAACTGAAATATCAAGTGATATATCTAACCAAAAAAAATAAAAGACTTGTACATGAAAAACTCCAGAAACCTACTACAGGAAACCAAAAGCAACCTCCATAAATGGAAGAATATTCCATGTTCATGGATTGGAAAACTCAATATAGTAAAGATGTCAACTTTATCCAAGGCATTGTATGATTTTAATGCTATCCTGATTTAAATACCAACAACTTTCTTCAAAGAATTGGAAAAACTGACCACCAATATCTTATGGAGAGTGAAGAAGCCCAGAATTAACAAAGAACTCTTCAAGAAGAAGGACAAAGTTGGAAGGCTCGCCTTACCCAACTTTAGCATCGACTATACAGCCACAATAGTCAAAAGAACTAGAATAATAACAGATACTCAGACCAATGGAAAAGAACAGAAAACCCAGAAATACAACCATGAGCATTTTGAAAAAGGCCTAACAAGCCTCAAGTGGGAGAAGAAGCTCTCTTTAAAAAGTGATGCTGGAAACAATGGATATCCACCTGTAGAAAAATGAAACAAGGCCCTTACTGCACCTCATGCACAGAAAGAAACTCACAGTGGACCACAGAGCTAGAAGGAGAACCCCAATCTATCAGGACCATCCATGAAGTAATTGGAACAAACCTAAGAACGTTGGCACAGGGTCTACATAAGCTAACTGTGTCAGGCAGGGTTCTCTTAGAAAAATAAAATCAGAACACTAGTAATTCTCTTTATATATTTATATAGAGAGAAAGGTATATAAGATTAGAAAGAGTTAACTATCTGTAAAGCAGTACAGATTGCTCGGTGCAACTCACTTGCGTGAGATAGCAACAAGACTGGCAGCCCTTCAAGTCTTGAGGGCTACTGAGTAGTCCTCTGTAGAGCAATTCAGGCTATCTGGTCACAGGCAGCAAACAGCAGAGCAGGTCACCAACAATCAGCCAGATGATAGAGTCCAACAGTCCCTAGCTCAACAGATGTATATCTCAGGAGCGTGGTGAAGTAGGGCTTGAAGGAACCGCAATTCACAGCCCCACAGTCCACGATTAGGTGTCCCATGGATAGTGTTGTTTGGAAATAGAGGCACAGGATGAACAAGGCAGCTCGGCGGTCCGAAGATCCGGAAGCAAGAAGAGAGGGCGGGACTCGCTGAGCCCTTCCTATCTCTGCCCTTCAATTCATCCCATGTGTTCATTGGCCGTGCCGTCACAACGGACCATCAATCTTCTGTGGCCATGTTGGTATAACAAACCTACCCATCACACTAACTATAATAGGGAAAAGTATCTACCCAAATGAAGATGAAATTGACAAATGGGAAATACTAAAGATAAAATACTTATGTGCATCAAAAGACTTCACCAAGACAATAACAAGAGAACCCATAGACTGGGAGAGGATTTTTTCAGCAATGACACAACAGACAAAAGGTTTATTAGTAAAATATACAATACCTCCTTACCCCACACACACACAAAAAAAAGAAAATAGTTATTCACCTGAGAAAGTGGACAAAAGCCCTGAACAGAAGTTTCACTAAGCAGAGACCTGAATGGCCAATAAACATACGAGAAAATGCTCCCAATCATTAGCCATCAGAGAAATGGAAATTAAAACAACTATGAGATACCACCTAACACCCTTGAGGATAGCCCAAATCAGAGAGCAACAAATGTTGGAGGGGGTAAAAACCACAGCCAAGACAAGCTAAGTGTCTGCCTGCTATAGAAATTTTCTGCACCACCGTGTTCACCAGGAACAACAGCAAGCTGCTCAGCAGCTCCCACACTTGCTGAACCTGATGAAGCGGGACCTGCCGGCCTATATCTAAGAGTTTCTACAGCAGTATATAAGTCACTACAATCCAATGTGGAGATTTCCAAATAAACCCAGCAAAGAACTGGCTGAGCTGGTGATTTTTAAGGCACAGACACTGCTACCTAGAACAGCTAAGTGGCTTTCCTCAGGAAACCGAAAGATCTGCTCTCCTACAATCAAACTGGCTTGGATCCTGATCTTCGAATGATGTTTTTCAAAGCCTTGATCTTACTGAGAAAGAAAAATCTCATCAACCCATCGAGTTTGCTAGCGCTCTTCTTGGAACTTCTGCATTGCCATGATAAGCTTCTGTGAAAGACTTTGTACACTCACATTGTGACTGATATCAAGAACATGGATGAAAAACACAAGAACAATAAAGTGAATGCAGTCCTGCGAAACTTCATGTACACCATGCTAAGGGACAGCAATGCAACCGCAGCTAAGATCTCCTTGGATGTGATGATTGAACTCTGCAAAATAAACATCTGGAATGATGCCAAAACTGTCAATGTTAATCACAACTGCATGCTTCTTACTGGTCTACAAAATACTGGTGGCTGCTTTGACATCCTTCCTCAGGAAAGATGAACAGAGGAGGAAGACAGTGAGTTGGGCTCTGAAGATGAAGGACCAATGGCAAGAGACCTTCTCACGCAGTATGCAACTAGGAAGAAAAGCTCCAAGCACAAGAAGAAACTAGAGAAGGCCATGAAAGTGCAGAAGAAGAAGGAGGAGGAGGAGGAGGAGAAAAAGGAAGAGGAGGAGAAGAAAATACCTGAGGTGTTTAAATTTTCAGCCATCCACTTGATTTATGATCCCCAAAATTTTGCAGGAAAACTGCTAAACAACTCAAGAGCTCCAAGTAGAGATTTGAAGTGAAGATGATGCTCATAAACCTTATTTTCAGATTGTGGGGATTCATGACCTCTTCCTCTTTAACTTTTCTCAAGGTTTTCTGCAGTCCCACCAAAGGGAAGTCACAAAGATCCTTCTGTTTGTTGCACATGCTTATCATCACCTGGTTTCCCTGGAGCTCATTCAGCCATTGCTTATGATCGTGGCCAACAATTTTGTCACTGATAAATAATTTGGAGATAATAAGAATGGGACCGATGGTTCCAGAGGGGTACGGGAGAAGGGGAGGTGGGAGAAAGAGGAGGCGGTGGAAACCAACCCAGGGACAAGGGAACAAGTGAACTAAAATCAATGGAGAGAAGGGCATAGGATGCCAAGTGGGGCTTAATCAAGGGCAATGTAGCAGCCAGAAATTATCAAACCCAATGAAGGCTGAACATGATGAAAATAAAAGAGGGACAAGAGAAAAATAAAAGAAAATAGAGGAGGCTGAGCCCCGGTGGCATAAGTGGTTGAGTGTGGGACTGCGGCCCGCAGGCTTGGCGGTTCAAATCCAGCGGTGGCTCTCAGGAGCAGCACTGGGTAGCACCCACAACCACCAGAGGCAGCGATGCCCCCCACCAAAAAAAATAAAAGAAAATAGAGAAAAAAAACGGAGACAAAAGACATTTATAGAGGTCTAAATACAGGCCTGTACATATGTAAATATATAATGAAAGGGGAATAGAACTATGTACTTATAGCTATGTTAAGAATTAAGATTGCAAATGGACATTGGGCCTCAACTCAAGCACTCCCTCAACACAAGAACACTGAGTTCTAACAATGCAGCATTTTGTGATGCTCATCTTCTCTACTTGATCTCTGATGACAAAATGGGAGCATAAGCAAATGTGGTGAAGAAAACTGATAGTGTCAGACTACCAAAAAATATAGCTTCTGGGGTCTTCAAGGCTTGAAGATAAACACACAGTCATCTAACTGAGAAGCAACAAAACCCATATGGAAGAAGCACACCAGCCTGTGTGATGATGAGGTATCAATGGGATCAGGTGTTAGGCATCTAGACCTCAAACAAAATCATACCCAATGTGAATGGAAAAAATTCTCAGCATTTTTCAAATTGAAGTAGTTGAGTTGAACTATTCGAAAGTTCTATGACTAAAATATAGCGCAAAACTCAAAATTCTCAAACACACAGCCATTGAGCCTATTCCAACTGATAGCGACCCTAGTTTAAAGGATGAAGGAAGTGTCCAGAGATGATTAAGAGAAACGGCCATTGTGTCTCAAGGAATTGTTGACGTTCACCCATTCAAGATATCCATTTCACGATGTATCATATGATCAAGAACTGATGGTTTTGAAAGAATAAAATACAAGATCACTGAAGGTGATATAAAACAATCAGACCAACAGGACTCCAGGAATTAACAGATACCAATTGAGATATTTCAAAAAACAGACACAATACTGGAAGCGCTCACTTCTCTGTGCCCCAAATTTGGAAAACTGACCTGACTGGAAGAGAATCATATATGTTCCTGTTTTAAAGAAAATTAATACAATGAAGTGCTGGAAATTATCTAGCAAATAATTAATATTGCACACAAGTAACATTTTGGCAACAACAATTTAAAACCTTGACAGGGTACTGCCAAATTTTAAGCAGGAGATGGAGCAATGGATATCATTGATGATAACAGGCAAGACTTACCTAAAAGCAGAGAAAACTAGTGCCTTTATTGACTGTGCAAAAGCATGGGTGCGACTGCGTGGGTCATAATGAATTACAGAGAAAATTATGAAGAGTGGAAATTCCAGAACATTTCATGATGCTCACATGTAGAACTTGTACATGCATCATGTGGCACTCTTTCAAACAGAACAAGAGCATATTGCATGGCTCAAAATCAGAGAAGTTAAAAGAAATAAAATCAATCAATCAATCAGGAAAGGTGTGTTTTTAGGTTGCATCCTTTCGCCCTACTTCATCAATCTGTGTTCTGAGCAAATGATCCAAGAAGCTTGGCTACCTAAGGAAGAGATTAACATCAGAATCAGAGGAAGATTAATTTACAGCCTATGACATGCAATGACCCAATCTTGCTTACTGAAAGTGAAAAGGACTTCGAGCCCTTACTGTGAAGATCAAGGGTTACAGCTCTTGGTACGGATTGCACCTAACATAAAGAAAACCAAAATCCTCACAACTGGACCAAAAAGCAACTTCAGGACAAGTGAAGGAAAGATGGCAATGTCCAAGGTTTGCATTTGACTTGGATCCACAGCAGTCAAGTGAAGTCATGCCAATCTTCTGTAAAAGACCTGTATACAGTGTAAGAAAGCAAATACGTCACTTTTAGGGTGAGGGAGAATCTTCCCCAAGACAATTTCAGTCACCCATGTGCATGCAACAGTGGGAGCATGTGTAAAGAGGACATGAGATGAATGACGTCTTTGACGAATGATGTTGCCGAGGATATGGAGTCCACCGTGGAAATCCATAAGGCAGTTCTACCCTGTTCGATAGGGTCTCTGTCGATCAGTATCATCTCGATGGCAGTGATCTGGGGTTTTGAGGGGAGTGGTTTTTTGGTTTGACTTTCTGTTTTTGATTTACTTAAAAAAAATGAACAGATCGGTGTTGGAAGACGTACAGTCAGAATGCTCCTCAAAAGGAAGGGGCTTCGTCTCTCAAACTGTGGGCATGTTATCTTGGTCATGCAGAGGGTCAGGGCTATAGGAACAGTCTCGTTTTGGTTTCCTGTTCAGTGGCCACCACAATGGGCTCAAGCACAGCTAGGGTTATGAAGATGGCAAAGGACCAAGCAGTGTTTGGTTGTGTGGTACACGGGATTACTCTCAGTCAGAACCTTTGCCTTGCTGCCCATCGCCAACAACTATGGCAAGTTACACCTCACGTATACTAGATAAGTAAGTATCACGGTGGAGTCTAGCCTGTCAATCAGGTCACAGACTGATGATGACACCTAGTGGGTGTGGCCTTTCCATGAGGATTCTGGGAACTTCCTCTCTTTTGCCTTGGAGGTAAGCCACACTCCCTCTCTGCTTCACCTTCCTGTGGAGGAGCCACATGGGAGACTCAAGGCAGCACTGAGATGCTTCTATTGGCACTGGGTCCGTGAGACTTTTTACTCAACAGCCTGTGATCCTCCTGCATTTGACATCATCGCAAGTGGCAACGTGGGTCTGAAGAGGAATTTATAGACTAGCATCAGGCATGTGGGCAAATACCAGACCTATGGACTTGATCTGAACTGGGATTTTTTTTTAATATACAATTACTCTTTGATACAACTGCTTTCTTATACACAAATGAATGCCCCTGGATTTGTTGCTCTACTAAACTCAGTGTAACACAGCTATATATATATATATATATATTTCATTTTTCACCATAAAGATATATGTGTTCCTATTTCAGAACAGAGATACGTGAGACATGCATTTCCCTGGAGTTTTTGTCCATTCTCAGGCTGATAGGGGCTCCCCCACTTCCCCCCACATGGTCTAGCCATACTTATTGGTTTTCTTCTCTCTTATAGATGTCTCTGCTTTGATTGCTAGAGATGGTTGCACAATCATGAAACTCCATAACTTCCAAGCACTTAGAAAAATGCATCTTGACCACTGAGCAAATTCTTCCTGATTGCTTTGGATTGAGAATTGCTACTCAGCTGAAATTAAGCCAAAGCACCCATCCGAAAGCAAGGTATTGTGTTTAAGCAGAACATAAATCAGGGCTGGAAGTGGGGGGCTGCCTGGGTTCCCTGCTCCTAAGCCCTTTTGGGTCTGTGAATTCTGTCAGCAAGCCCTTGCTTCCAAACCTCAGGAACATGGCTTCAACACGTCTGCTATTCTAAAGCCACATTTCCCATTACGTTCCTTCTGTGGTTTCTCAGTCAGCTTCAAGAAAGCAAATCAGAATTATAATTTCATGGAATATTATGGAATTATTTCTGATGGAAAGCCACTCATAGAATCAAATGTCATTGATTACCAAGTCCTGTAAGGTGACTGATAAATGGTTACACCTGGAGTGGTCCAGAATTGAAAAGAGACCCAAATTCATTCCCAAGAAAATCGGGCCACTCTGTGTCTCCTGATACATGTTGGGACAAATTTGCAAAGAGCTGGGTGATGATTGAAATGACCCTCCCTCTGACCTGCACAATGAAGACCCTGAGTCGGAGACAACATCAACAGTGTCTGTCATCGGGCAGGGTGAGGACTCACTGGGGAAGTCAGCCGAGTCTCCTTAGCTCTCTTCACACTGACACCTGCTACCTATAGGTGGATTCAGGACGACTGTGTGGAATTTATTGAAGATTTTAAAGGAAACATCATTTAAGAGTAAAGGCCTTTTGATTTCATTGAGATGTGGCATTATTTGAAAACAACTGAAGTGTTACACGAGGTCAGTGATTCTCAATGGTTTGATATTGGAAACTTTTGTTGGGCTTCGTGCCATGTCTACATTTTTCTCTCCCCTCCCCCAAGTGTATCTTTAAAGAGTCCATTTCAATATTTTATATCCAAGTTCCTCTTTATCAAGATCCTTGATATTTTTATTGTATTAATAAAAATTAAGCTTATATACATTTGAAACTTTCTATAGTACATTTTCAGTGACAAATGTGGCAGATGCTCAGTAAGAAATGGAAACGGTCATTAAAGTTGGAAAGTATATGTATGGATTTTTGCACAACCAATGATACCAAAATCTACATTCTTCTCAAGTGGACTCATTCCTAGAAGTGAAAGTGATGGATCAACTTGTTCGTGCATTCAAGGTTATGACTGGTTTTGGTGAAATTATCTCTCAAAATTCTGCACCAACTTCTGCTTCCACCAAAGTGTTTGCTCTTTGTATTTTCTCCCAGTATGTCAAGAGGTAGCATAAAATTATTCTGAAATAAGTTGGACCAATGTCCAGTACTGGATATTGTGCTACTTCCAGATGTAATAGATAATACCATAAAATAATCTAATGAACTGAGGTATTAGAATAACAAGAATAGAAGGTCCCACTTTTACCAGCAAGAGAAACCAATCGGAAAGAAAAGCCAGAGTGATGACAAAACATGAAGTTTAATAGCAGAAATAAATTAAATGTTAAAACTACTTAAAATATAAAATAATTTACACTCGTAAGAAGACTATCTGCATGGATTATATACATATGTAAATAAAAACTTTGAAGTTATCTGTGTCAGTTACATACTCTGGTGCCAATTTTTTTTGGGGGGGGGGCATCACTGCTCTCCAGTGGTGGGAGTAGGAGGCCCAGCCCCACTGCTGGAATTGAACCTCGGTCCCAGTGGGCCGCAGTCCCACGCACAACCACTACGCCACTGGGGCTCAGCCCCTGGTGCCAATTTTATGAAGAGTGTAGGGGTGGAGTCTAGCCTGTCAATCTGGAGATAGCCAATGAGGCCTCTGTGTGGGCATGGCTTTCTCTGAGAATTCTGGGAAATCTCATGATACTTCCCCCACGGAGATGAGAGAACAGAGACTCAGTTCCTTGGAGAGGAACTACTGAGATGATGAGATGATGGCATGCTGATCAATCCTGACTCCTGGAGACTGGAGGAGTCAGAGGAGAAGCCACATGGACTACCCTGATTGAAACAAAACACTGGGGGCGGAGAAGCCATGTGGAGACTCCTGCCAGTGCTGAGATGCTTCTACCACCAATGGATACTGCTGGTGGACCCTAAACCCTGGAAACGAGGAGCCATGGGGAGACCCCTGCCAGTACCGGGATGCTTCTACTGCCACTGGATACACAAGACTCTGCATCCACTGTCCTGTGATTGTCCTGGTGTCATTGCACGTGCTTCGTGAATCAGAAGGAGACTTTATAGAACGGTATCCAATATATGGGCTAATATCGGACTTATGACCTTGAACTGGACTGGATTGGGATGCTTTCTCAATATTCTATTCCTCTTGTATATAAACCCTTCCCTTATATACATATGCATGTTTATGAATTTGTTTCTCTAGTCTACCCAGACTAACACATTATTGTAGACATAAGATATAGGTAGATAAGTATATATATTCAGAAAGACCTTATTTTCCAGAAATTATTAAAAAGAAAGAAGATAGATAAAGCTTAAAACAAAGTAATGGAAAAAGTATACTAGTCAAATGTGAGCCAAAGCGATAACAATTTTAATATTAAAAAAAAACAGAACTTAAGGTCAAATAATCGTATGGAATATTTTAGAGGATGGATTAGTTAGATTTGACTTTGAGAAAATTGACTTATTACATACTTCAGGTTTATAAACCTGAAGGCTTAGTCCACTCCATTAATGATATAAGCTTGAAAATATAAAATGCATAGATGATAACGTAGGCAAATTTCTTTGAAATGCGTCCAAGAAAACAAAGCTATAAAAGTGAAATGTTGGCTGAGCCCCAGTGGCATAGTGGTTGTGTGCGGGACTGTGGCCCACTGGGATGGAGGTTCGATTCCAGCTACACTGGGCCTCCTACTCCCACCACCTGAGGGCAGTGATGCCAAAAAAAAAAAAGTGAAATGTTTAAAATTAAAGACTTCCGAACAATTCATAAAGGATAAGAGGGACAAACTATGTATACTATTTGCCTTCATTCACTTAACTTTCCTAACACACCCACAATACAGGATCGATCATGGCTTTATTCAACAGGAAAAGAGAGGTAGCTATCAGGTGAGTCACTTGCCCAAGGTCACCTGGAGCATGGAGCATCTAGACATGAATGGCTATCCAAACAGCTGGCCCAATGCACCTCGTCTTATTTTCCTTTACCCACACACTACATTGCCTCTGGAGGACAGCATGAAACCAATGAGTGGGAGACGGTGAGAAAATATTTGAAACATCTGGAATTTACCCAATGGATCACACAAGGAATCCCCATGACTTTTCAAGGCACCGCACATTCAGCAGTTAGAAGCCACCACGCCTCTCCTCGGAGAAATCCAGGACTTTCTACTCCCATGAAGAGTTACTGTCTCAAAACTTACAGAGGCAGCTCTGCCCTGTCCTCTAAGGTGACTGAGAGTCAGCACCGACTCAACAGCAATGAATTTGGTTTGGGTTGCTAGAAAACTGGGTCAAGGAAACAGGTAGACAGTTCACCGAAGAGAAAAGCCCAAATAACTAACTAGCACATGAACAAATGGTCAGACTAAATGGTCATTAAAAATAATGATAATCATTCAAATTGCATAAAAGATGACGGATTTTATGACTTTGCACCAGGACCTCCAATGACTTGTCTTTGAATTCGTAGATGAGTAAATGCATTTTTAACGCACAGGTCCCTCTGCCTTCCAAAACCTCTTCTAGTCTGAGGCAAGCTGATTCTCAGCCCCCACTTGGGGTTTGGTTTATCTCCTACTATGACACCCATAACTACGTGTGAGATCAATCTCTTTTGAACTCCCAGAGTCTGTTGCGATGCCTCTCCTATGGCACTAAACATGTTACCTGCAGCTGTAGTCATTTGTGTGTTTGTCCAACAGTTAGTCCCAGGGGCAGGAACTAAGTTAAAATCATCCAGAATTCCTGTAGTCATTAGTGCCATGGTATGTACACAGCAGGAGGCAAATAAATATTTAGTGAATTGAATTTAATGGCAGTGTGGTGTGTAACCGTCTCTCTCCAATCGCTTGAAAATGAAGAGAATTCGGGGAGAAAAAGAATGAGAAAGCAAGTCCAGATCAGCAGTTTCTAAAAGGTGTTCCGTAGAACACAATCCTTATAAAATATGACCTGGAACAGATCAAGTTTTAGATCAATACACCATCCACGCCCAGTCCTTGGAGAAATGCATGCCGCGGGATACTGAGCCAGTTTATACCAGCTTGCAAAACTCATTAAAGTTTAGGGTCTCTGTGATTCGAGTGTTAAAGGCAATTGCTATTAAACATTATATGGTATGGTCTTACCCTTAAGTGCATTCATGTAAAAGCAAATCCCGCGTTAAGCACTACTTTCAAATTGTTTTCGGGCAGTTTAGGTCTCCCCATGCTCTGGGGATTATTTGTACCTTCTGTGAAATTGCTCTGTAACTCCGTCCTTTGCTAGTGTATTGGTAGTTTGGAATCAGCCTTGCGGGGATGTTGATAGCCAGGCAAACAGCACATGCTCAAAGCAGAGTTGTTTCTCCTGAGGACTAGCTGGTTGTTCAATAGTTAACAGTACGTCCTGGTTATAAACTGAGTTGTCATGATAGTTGTTAGCTGCCATCTTGTCAGCCCCCGACCCATAGCAACCTCATGTACAAGGAGTTCAGGCTTTTGTGACCCACAGAGTTTCCCAGTTTCCCGAAGTGGACTGCCAGGCCTTTCTTCCTAGTCTGTCTGAGTCAGGATACTCCGCCGAAACCTGGCAGCTTCCCAACAACGTGCAAGCCTTGACTCTGCAGGTGCACACAGCTACTTCCACTAGCTGTCCTCCACTTTGTTGGACTATTGAATTGTCCAACAATTCATCACATCTATCAGGCTCCTGTTGTCGGAGAGACCAATCCCTGGTGAAGTTGTGGGCAGTAAAAAAGAGGAAGCTTCCTCAACAAGCTGGATGGGCACAGGGGCTGTAACAATGGGTTCGATCATAGCAAGGATTGTAAGGATGGCACAGGCCCAGGCAGTATTTGGTTGTGCAATGCAGAGTCCCTGTGGGTCGAAACTGACTCCCTGTGACCTTACAACAATAACATCAATCTCCTGAGACACGTACTTTGGGGAAGGTGGGACTGGATGAGCACTAAGGGCTCTTCTCACCCTTACTACCCACAATGAGTTTTCCCATGCAACCTCACCTCCCTAATGGAATTTTTCTACTGATGGGGGCTGTGGGTCAGCTTTCAAAGGAGTCTTATTCTGTAGGAAAAAGATAACGGATTGAGTTCTCATTCCTCAGCCCCAAGCAATTTAGCTTAAGGACAGCATAGAAAAGGTTCTGTTTACATAACCAGAAAGCCACTTGATGCCTAAAAAGCCCTGAGTTCCTCCTTTGTAAAATGGCACGCTCCTGAAGGGGGTGAGGGAACAGGCGAAGGTCACGTAACTCCGTGACTTGGAAGGCTGGGCCATTAGGAGAGATGAAAGGCAATACGAGGTGGCTGTTTCTCTCTGAGGGGAGTGTGATAACTGTGATTCTTCAACAGCTTTTAGCCGAGCTGACCAGATGTCAGACGCCCCATCCCAAATATCCCTAGCAAAGTGGATAAGACCTTGGTTCAACCTCCAAAGAAAGCAAACCACGTACCCCGATCCGCAGCAATGGCCCTCACGTGGTTGGTAAGGTCTCTCCTGACTGACTCCATGGCCGGGCGCACAGGAAACTGTAGATGTGTTTGTCAAAGATCTCATCAAAGTCAATTGGATCCAGGCTGAGAGTGGATGCAAATGAGAGCCGGTGGTCTCACAAGAGATGGAATGTGAGGTCTTGTTTTCAAGAAGAGGCCCTTAAAATAGCCAGCAGTTAGGGTTCGAAGAGTTCCCATATGATTTGATTTAAGCCCACAGAAAGGTGATCTTATCTCTCGAGGCAGCTGAATGTGGCAGCAATCTGCTTTGGAGTGATCTTTTCAAACACAGACATATTCGAGTTGTGCTCAAGGTCTATAAATGTGGAACTGCCTCTTAGAAGGTCACTTCCCCAAGGTGAGGAGGGGGAGAGGAAGAGGGTAAACCATAGTGCTTTCTCCTCTCTGCTCTCCTGACGCCTTAAACAACGGCCAATCACCCAGATCACACTTCCTGCTTGTGCTGGCCACGGCTCAATGATTTCTTTTTGTTTTAGAAGTCCTGGTGGTAGACTAGGTTAGGCATGGGTCTTCTAACAGAAAGACTGGTGCTTTGAGCCCACCAGCCGTTCTACAGCAGAAAGGCGAGGCTGTGTGCTTCTCTGAAGAGCTATATCCTCAGAAACCCACCAGGGCAGTTCTTGTCTATCCGACAGGCCAGGTCACTATGAGTCAGAATTTGCATGGGGGCAGTGGGAAGAGGTAGCAGGTGACCAATCATTTGTGCTCTTCATCCGAGGGCACAGCACAGTCCCTCTTCTGCTTAGGTCCTGTCGTGGTGGTATTCTAGATGTTCAACAACCCGAGAATGGTCACCGATTAACCAGAGGAGACATCAGTCCTGGTGGTGGCTGCAGGGTTCCGAAGGTCCAACTAGGCTGACTGTCCCTGTGGGGAAAACTGGGTGCCTGACATCATTATCAACTTGAAGTCAGGGTACCAGGCCATTACTAAACCATATTTTAAGTATTTTAGAAACTCGTGTGAAATTTGGACAAAGAGTAAGACAGACTCAAGAAGAGTTGATGCATTTGAACTATGGTGTTGGAGAAGAAAACACTGTGAATCATCCGAAGAACAGGCAAACCTGTCTGGAAAGAAGTGTAACCAGAACACTGCTGTGAAGCAAGAATGGTAAGACGTGTTAATAGAAGGGACCAGTCCCTGGAGAAGGACATCAGGCTTGATAAAGTAGAAAGTCAGGTAATGTAAAAAATAGGTAATGTAGAAGGTCAGTCAATTAAAAAATTGACATAGTTGCCGCAACAATGGGCTCAGATATCATCGTGATTGTGAGGATGATGGCCCAGGACCCAGTGGTGTCTCCTTCTGTCGTCCATAGGCTTGCTCTGAGTCAGAACTAACTCCATGACACCTAAGAACAGCAACAGTAACTCAGTCTACTCATACTAGAACAGACTAGCTAAATGTCAGCCCTGCTTAACTCTCCCCTTCCTCAGCAGTGCAACTGCTTATTCTCTATTTTCTTTACTCTACACATGCTGAATAATTCAGGTGGGGGCCGCTGTAGAGTGGCCAGTACAGAGAACCATTCAAGGGTCAAGTCAGTCAATCAGGTCACAGCCTGAAGATGCCTTCTTGTGGGTGTGGCCTCTCTCATAAGGCTTTGGGGAACTTCCTCTCTTTGCAGCTGGACATGGGTCACACTCTCTCACTGTTGAGACACCCAGAGAGCTGAAGGAACCCCTTCAGTGGAGAGCCATGCCAGTGCTGAGATGTTTCTACCAGCTTGGCTCCACCTGACGTTCCACCCGCTGGCCTGTGATCTTCCTGCAGTTGGCATAATTGTGAGTGGCTCTGTGAGGCTGAAGAGGAGTTTATGGACTAGTATTGAGCATATGGGCTAATACTGGGTTTATGGACTTTATCTGGACTGGGTTGCCATGTTTTTTTGATATACAAATACTCTTTGATATAAAGCTCTCTCCTACACATATATGAGTGTTTCTCGTCAACCTAGACTAACACATGCTGATTTCAAAGTCTCTATCACCCAGGCCATCTTTTCCAACTACTCTTCCTTCCCCCTTTGTTTCCTACTTTGCATTCCAATGGCCTTTATTGTCCATGCATCTTGACTATGTGTCCCATCAATTTTAGATAAATAACTTGGTAGAATTTTTTAATTTCCTCAACACTGGCTTTAGTGGTTGATGCATTGATTTGAATAATAGTCAGATTAGCTGAATTTCCTTGTATGTGTATAGATAATATGCTGTCACAGATCTTGAAATATTGTTTATGATGATGAGCGCAAAGCTATTCTCTTAAACTTAGTGTACCTGCCATAGGAAAGCATATGATTGTCTGATTCAAAATGGCTAACAGCAGCCTATCTCAGGTCGCTCATGCATAGGACATTAATCTTTATGCGTTCCGTTTCATTTTTGACACCTTCCAATTTTTGTAAGTTCATACTTCATACATTTCGAGTTCCAGTTATTAGTACAGGGTTACAGGTGTTCCTTCTCATTTTCAGTCATACCCCATCAGCAAATGGAAGCCCCAAAGGCTTCACCCCAAGGTCCTTATTGTCAACTCTACTCTGAGACAACAGCACTATTTTGAGGGCCTTCCAACCTCAGGGACTCACTCATCTTCCAGCCCTAGATCTGCTCCTACTGTACTGATGGTCGTAAGGCTGTCAGCGTGTCTGATAATGCACCAGTGCTATTCACAAGGTTTTCCGTGGCTAATCACTCACAGAATCAGGCACACACAGCCTCTTCCTTCTTTGTAGCCTGTTCTTCATCTGGAAGCTCCATGGAAACCTGCACACGTTGTTGTTGTTGTTGTTGTTGTTGTTGCTGCTGTTGTTAGGTACCCTGTGAACAATGGAACAAAGCGCTGCCTGTCCTGTGCCATTCTCACAAAGTTCCCTTTCTTGAGCCTGTTGTTGCACCCCACTGTGTCAACTCATCTGGATGAGGGTCTTCCTCTTTTTGGCTGCCCCTTCCTTCCCTTTACCAAGCGGGATGTCCTTCTCCAGGGACTGATCTCTCCTGACAACATGACCAAACTATGTGAAACAAAGTGTTGCCATCCTTGCCTCTAGGGGCACTCTGGCCATACTGCTTCTGAGACAAACCGGTTTGTCTCTTAGCATTCCCTGGTCGTTTGATGCTGTTTAAAATTTTTATAATCTTCCTCTTCATTTCATAGTGCTACTGTAACAGAAATATCACCAGGACTCGGTGGCTTTAAATAACAGAAATTTATTTTTCTCATAGGCCAAGAGGGTAGAAGTGTGGATTCAGGGCCTGGCCTCTAGAGAAAGATCCTGCCTTGTCTGGTCCAGCTGCTAGGAGCCGACGGCAATGCTTGGCATGACTACCCTGACAGAAGCACCTGCCTCCGTTGTCCATCTTCCTCTTTCCCCTGCATGTGTCTCGAGGTCTGTTCTTTTTCTTTTCTAACTCAGTAATGGTGAGATTTGGGACCCATCTTATACTGAATAAATATAACAAAAGAAAACCCTTCTTTCCAAAAAAAAAAAAAAGCCATATTTCCAGGTACAGGATCTAGGATTTCAACACAGATTTGGAGGACACAATTCAATCTATAACTATGATCACTTTATTTCGTTTTCAGAAATAAAACGATTGGATTAAAAACTCTCATCTTTATATTACAAGTGACTAAAATGAGGTTTCAAAGGAGCCAGTTACTAACTCAAAGTCATTGTAGAACCAACTTTCATATATAAGTCAGTCTGATTCCCAAAGTAGGCTTTCCTACTTCCCAAGAGAGCAGACAGCACGCTTGGTAAAGGAGAAAGTCAATGAAAAAGAAGATGATGCTCAGTGACATGGATTGACACAGGACGCCAATGATGGTTGCGTGGACCAGGCGTTGTTTCATTCTACTGGAAATGGGGTCAGAACCAATACAACAGTATTGCCAACAACAACAACAACAGATAGCAGAGTTTCTCGACAAAGATTAGGAAGCAAGGTCTAGGGATCCACTAGATCATTACTAGATCAACCCTGCGGATGAGCAGACCACTGCGCATTGGATTGTCACAAGTTGGGAGTCAATCCAATGGCAGCTCACAGCAATGAAATCTCATTGGCGGCGCCTGAGAGCACAAGCTCTGGAGCCTGACTGCCTGGAGTTGAATCCCATCTCTGGGGCTTTGCTCGCGTGGGACTTAAGAAGTCATGACTCATCGTTGGTGTCTTTGGCTTTACCATGGAGTTAACCACAGTCTCATCCTCAGTATTTTGTTGGAAGAGTTAAAAAACCAACCTATTGCCATCAAGTCACTTCCAACTCATAGTGACCATGAAGGGCAGAGTAGAACTGCCCATAGGATTTCCAAGACTGTGGACCTGATGGAAGAAGAGCCTCGCCTTTCTCCTACCGAGCAATGGGTGGCTTTGAACCGCTGACCTCTCTGAACCTGAGTAGTTTAATCACTGCTTTATGGGAGTTTCTTGTTGGGAGATTAGATGATGCAATATACATCAATTCCTTGAAAGAGTCTTGGCAGGTAAAACTTGTTCAGTGGTATGAGACCTTTCTTAGTGTGATAGTTACATAGCTTCATGTCAGCTTGGAGGTTTTTAAAGGGTAGGGTGGAGTCTAGCCTGACGATCAAGTCACAGCCTGATGGTACTACCTCCTTATGGGTGTGGTCTTCTCATAAAGAGGGTCCTGGGAACCTCTCCCTCTCTCTCTGCCTTCACCTTCATGCTGGCTGACCCTGAAGGGGACCAAAGCCCTGGAGATATGTCCACCGCCATTATGCCACACGATTCTACATCCACCAGCATTGCTTGTGACTCTGCAAGTCTGAAGGAAGACCTATGGATTCATAATAGGCTCATAGACTTGGATTGGACTGTTCTGTTTTCCTAGTATATCAAGCTTGATATAAACCTCTTTCTTACACATATATGAGCATCACTGGATTTGTTTCCCTAGTTGACCTGACCTAACACACTTTGTATCCAAGCTCTCAACTGCTCCCCAGGTGCAGCCAGTCCCCAGCCTAGAGCTTCCCAAGGAAATGGATCTGAAATCCTGTGTTTTCTGATTTCTAGGCTGGTGTCAGCTTTCTGAGAAAACTGCTTCATCAGGCTTCCCTTTTGCCTTAAATATCTGATCTCAGGGACAATGTTAAGTACTTGTGCTATCTGCTAAATCTTATTCACCCTTCAAGCTTTCATTGAACTTAATTGAGTCATTGTTATTACAGCTGACCCCTGACTCATGGAGATCCCAGGAGAAAATCTGTCTCCTCCTGAGCCATCCCTGTGAGTGAATGCTGATCAGACCCTTCTGGCCCGGTAGGGTTTTGTCGTTGACTGTCATTCGAAAGTAGATTGACAGGACTTTCTTCCTAGTCTAGAAGTTCCACTGAAAGCTGGTCAGCATCTTAGCAGCCCATGTCACCGCTGACAGAGGGATGGTGGCTGTCCTCAAGGGGAGGAGTCAGAGCTGAGTCTCCTGTGCAGGGCATGAGAATTCTACTCTGACCTACCAGCGCCTGCCCCTTGACTCATTTGAGAAATGAAAAGTGAGTCAATGTCCCCTCATCAGTCTCTAATACGAAGAGAAATGAAAGAGCAGCAGCAGGTGATTTGGGAGCATGGGGTATTCAGAGCAGGCTGACTTGACTTCAGCACACAGGAGCTCAGGGACCTGAAATACCCAGTAGTAGGCAGCTGTGGAGGTCAAAAAGAAGGCTCCAGAAGATAAGTAGACAGACAAAGCCTTCTTCGGAGCCCCATGAATCTCCCCAAGGCTGACACACCCTCCTCTTCAGCAGGGTTCTCTGTAGGCTGGGCTGGCATCTTCTGTTGGTCCAAGCTTCTTTTCTGCAGCCTCTCTCCGCTGCCCCAGCCCACGTCTGCCCACGCAGCTCCTCCAATACCTCACTGGCATGCTCCCATATCGTTTCCAGGCTATGCTCTGCAAAGCAACCGCTCAGGACCAAGCAGCACCATCACGCTTCAATCCTTTCCATTAGCTTACACAAACAGGCCCTTTACAAGCTGCCCACGCAGCCTCGGCAGATACAGACCCACAATAGCAGTCATTCATCACAGGGGCATGAACTTCTGGGTCTGGGCCTTCAGCTCAATGGGCATTGTAGAACGTCGCTGCCCTCCTCAAAGGGCAGGGCCAGGGCATGGCGCTGAATTGAACCAGGCTCAGCTTTGGGGCAAATGGCCTGAACTGTTTTCTGGATAGAACAGAAGCCCACGGAAGCATCTCTGTGCTACATGGGCGTGGGCGTGGGGTGGGCAGAGCACTGAGACCCAGGTCTACAGTTGCCCTAGCCAGGAAGGTTCCATTTGTATTTCTCCCTTTGTGGTGTTTGTGAGCCATGTAAGGTTAGCTGGATAAAGGGCCATGCCACAGGATGGGCTGGCAGGCAGGTTTCTTGGGTTCTGGTGCCTTCCTGAGTTCTGTCTGTGCGACGGGTCAGCAAGGAGCAGCACAGTCACAACACCCAAGTCATCTCTTCCATGGACCCTCCTAGATCTAAAACTACCTGCTAGCTGCCCTTGCCTTCCAACGTCCTGTCTGAGGCTTGGAGAGGTTCCCAGATGGTTCCTCATCAGCTACAGAAGACAGATATGCGGCGCCCAGTGTGACTACCATACCATCATTGTTTTCTCAGCGAGAAACCTGTCCACCCGGGTCACTTTGATCCCTTGAGGAGCCCTGGTGGCACAGTGGTTCCACATGAGCTGTGACCCGTCCTCACGGTCCATAGTTTGAGACCACCAGCAAGGCAGAGAGGGATTTTCACTCCCTTAAGCAGTGACAGCCAGGGATCTAAATGGAGGGAGGATGTTTTGAGAGTGATGATGGCAACAAATGTGCAAATGTCGCCTGCATACAACTGATGTATGTATTGATCGTCGTGGGAGTTGTATGAGCCCCCAATAAAATGATTTATTAAAAACAAAAAACACTAACGGTCCTGGAAATCCTGGAACAGTACTTCGACCCAGTCTGAGAGGGTCGCTATGAGATTGACTCCATGACAGTGAGGGTTGTTTTTGTTTGTTTGTTTGTTTTGTTTGGTATTTTTTGAGGGGGGGGAGGTGGTGGCACGGGGACAAGGTAATGCTTCCTACTATGATAAAAAGAAGTAGGAAGAAGCAATGATAGAGGAACCAGCCTAAAAAAGACCTATGAGAGAAAATGTCCCAGGTTGCCCACTAGAAATCTGATGGATTCACTTCTTGACTTTTTGGCTGACGAAGATGGAGTGTCAAACTCTGATGGAGTTATGTGGGAGCTCTCTCTGTCTCTCTCTCTGATTTTTGTCTCGGCTCACTGTATACAGTCTTCCATCAGACTGGACCCTGCATCTACCTTCTGCTGGAGGTTGCCAGTGGTGACCACAAGCCCAGGGCTGCTTTGTCTCTGGGGGTGTTTGCCAATGGCAAAGCACCCCCTCCCCACCCCCCACCAGTCTGAACTTTCCCCAGCATCCACACAAGCTGTCACCGAGCCCAGGCCCTGGGCACATCTCTTCATTTCCCTCTTGGGCCCCTCTGCTCCATCCCACCCATCTGGAGACACCTCCTCTCCCGGTCCTCCCGGGTTGAGTCCCACTTCCTTCTCTCAGCCTTCCTGACGGCTCCCTGGTGGGCACACAGAGCAGGCCCTGAGCAGAGGGTAGTGCAGACAGTAAGCAGGGATTGGCATGCACGGGCTCTCCCGGCGCTCTTTTAAAATGTCACTAAAGCCTGGCAATGCTGTTTCATTCCCCCTGCAATATCTTATCTCCACACTGGGCTGTAAATGCCTGGAGGACTAACGCCCTGAGTGTGACTGTGTGTGTGAGTGTGTGTGTGTGTGTTCACGCCCTCAGAGGGCTCAGTAGAGCTGGAGCTCTCGTTTCGCTATTTAACCCTATGTTGTTGCTATTGTCTTTGTTGCCAGGTGCGGCCAGCCCCCAGCAAGCCCATGTGACAGAAAAGATCTGTCCCCCAGGGTTCCCCCCTGTATCGGGATGGATGACCAGGTCTTCCTCCCCCAGAGTCCCTGGGTGGATTCCATGGGCAACAGTACTTAACCACTGAACTACCCGGGCCCTTTCTTTTCCTTGAACTCTCCTCAGCCTGTTTTATGCTAAGTCTCCATAAACTCTCCATTTCAACACGCCTTGAATACCGTGCGGTTCTTTCTGACAATCTGATACTCTCCCTTCTAGAACCCAGAACACGCACGCTCCTTCCACCTGGAGCAACTGTCTGTAAAAAATGAGCAGCTCAGAAGATTTGCATCCGCAACTTCCTTCCCATCAAACACGCTGAAACGTGCATAGACCTGTATAGGCAAAGCCGACCAAACCCACTGCCCGGGAGGTGGTGCTCACCTACTAGCGATGACCCTAGAAGGACCCAGAGCAACTGCTCCTTAAGGCTTCTGGGACTGGTTAGTCTTTCTAGGAGCAGAGAGCCTCATCATTCTCCTGCAGAACAGCTGGGGGATTCGAACCACCAACCTTGTGGTGAGCAGCTCAACACTTCACCTCCTGCCCCTCCAGAGTTCAAGTTAATAGTTCAATCAAGATTGCTTCTCAACCAAGTCTGGTCTACCCTGCAACTATACGTGTCCTGTTGCCATCCAATGTTCTGTCAGGCAAGAGAAGCCAAAAGGTACCCAGGCGATGGTTAGGCAAAGGAGACTGAGAAGCCAGTGGAGCAGGGAGTCTGCATTGCCCTCGTTAGTTTCCTATCCAAAAACTCCCTGGAAGCATACCAGGGAGGCCCGATGTATGAAAAGGTGAGAAAGACATGTGTGTGTTTTCTTGCCAGGTCTGAAATCAGACCTGAGTGGTGCTTAACTTAATGAGAGCGAGGGGCTTTCTTGATATTCAAGTAGGGGCTCTTACCTCGCCGAACTGGCACAGGCTCAACAAGCTCTCCTCGAAGGGACTTGGTTTCA
>PVJH01024031.1:0-33790 GCA_004026705.1 Nesogale talazaci
TCAGTGATCATGTCGGAAAGGTGAGCATCTTGGAATGCCAATTTAATAGAACAAAGTGTTCTTGAACCGAGAAGATACTTGAGTGGAGGTCCAATGCCCATCTGTTGTCCTACTACTAACCCTATAAGTATACACATTAATCTCTTTCCCCATCCTCACTTATAAATATATGCCCCTATGTACATACCTGTATTTGAACTTCTATAAATGTTCATTATCCCTCAGTTCCTTCCTCTATTTCCATTTGCTTCCCTCTTGTCCCACTATCATGCTCACTCTCCATTTGGGTTTCAGTATTTTTTCTCTGTTACATTAGTCTTAATCAATCCCTATTGGCCTTCTCTCACCCACCTTGTCCCTGCATTTCTATCAATTGTTAATTCCCTTTTTCCTGGGCTGGTCGACATCACCACCTTTCCCCCTCCTCCCTCTCTTCAATGTCCCCTCCCCTGGAGCCATCAGACTTGTCATTTTCGCTTCCAACCTCTTTGTCCAGTCTATCTTGTCTAGATAGACCTGTAGAGGTAGCAATATGTACAAGAAAGGTCTCCTAAAATGGAGCAACTTAAGCAAATAAAACAATGATAACAACAGCAAGAAACCCCCTCAATGTACTATATAATATGTAACAGAATAATAAAAATAATAGCAATATAAGAACGTGTATAAAGTTCAAGGTCTGTTGTTGACCTCTTAGAGTGACCCCTAGTTGAGTTGGATGGGGTGCCAATACCCTGGCCCCAAAGTATATCCTTGTCACTCCATCTGTGACTCTACACTCTGCTGCACACTCTTAGTGCTTTGCATTGGTGTGGTTGTGTCCGACAGGGTATAATCTTGACCCTGGTTCTTCTTCTTGGCCCCAATAGGCCTTGGGTCTGCGAGGGTAGCTGTATTTCTTAATGGGGCTGGCCATGCAGTCCCCTTTGTGCAGTAGCTGTTTTGAGTGGGATTATTGCCCTGAAGGCTTGGTGGGCCAGGATTCACGTCATTCTCTCTTCCTCCCCTTTCATTTGTTCTCATGTGCTCTGGTCAGGCTTATCTCAGTCCCTCAGCTTCAGCTTCAGTGCTGGCCTCCACGGCAACTTCGTCTGGTAGAGAGGTGGCTGCCCCTATAGTTGGGGTTGGGGTTGTGTTCTCAGGCCCCTCCACTGGTTCTCCACTCCATGCTGTCATGCTGCATTCACATGCTGGGTAACTTTGACCCTTGTATATGCCACCACACTCATTGAGACATTTTCAGAAAAAGTAAATAGATGCACATATGCAAATGTCCTTAATCAAATCTTTTTTTGTTAATCAAATCTTTATATTTTTAAGTTAAATCATTTTATTGGAGGCTCTTACAGATATTATAACAATCCGTAAATCAATTTTATCAAGAAAACGTATACATATGTCACCATTATCTTATTACTCATCCTCCTACATCTGTACAGCCTATGCATCTCTCCAAGCATCTATTCATAGATCATCAATATTACAGGATTATACATTTAACAGCACTTGCTTCTATTACCTTTAGCTTTTGCAAATCTCCTACTGTTTACTCCTGTCTCCATTTTTAAAAGCTAATCACTCTTTTATTGTATATGTGTTCCCCTAAATACGGGTATGCCTTTTAACTATTGACATTCTTTCCCTTCCTTCCTCTCTCACCTTTGGTAACCATCAAAGAATGTTTCCTTTAATGTGAAAACTTTTTATTGACTTTTTACAGTAAGGTATATTACAATATTTGTCTTTTTGAGATTGACTAATTTCACTCAGCATAATATCATCCAGGTTCCTCCGTGTTATGAGGTGTTTGTAGATTTATTCTTTAACACTGCAGACCATTCCATTGTGTGGACATACTAACATTTATTCTCCCACAGATGCACATTATGATGTTTCCATCTTTTTGATATTATGAAAAATGTTGGATGAACATGAGTGTGTAATTTATTTTTTCTGATATTAAGATAGCCATATATTTTATTTTGATTATAATTATAACATTACCTTTTTATACTTTGATGTTTAACATATTTTTACTTTTAATCATTTTATTGGGGTTCATGCATCCATCCATTGTGTCAAGCACATTTGTACATTTGTTGCCATCATCATTTTCAAAACATTTTCTTTCTACTTGAGCTCTTGGTATCAGCTTCTCATATTTTACCCTCTCTCTCCCATTCTTCCCCCCTCATGGACTCTGGATAATTTTTTTTGTTTTGTTTTGTTTTGCACTCTGGATAATTTATAAATTATTATTATTATTATTATTATTATTATTATTACTACTACTATTATTGTCATGTCTTACACTGACCAGTGTCTCCCTTTACCCACTTTTCTGTTGTTGATCCCCCTGGGAGGGGGTCATATGTAGATAATTGTGATAGGTTATCCCTTTCTCCTCCCATCTTCCCCTTCTCCTCTTGATATGGTTACACTTAATAATTGTCATAATGGGTTTTGTCTGTCCTGGATTCCCTGTGTTTCCACCTCTTACCTGTACCTGTGTACATACTCTGGTCCAGTCAGATTTGTAAAGTTGAATTGGGATCATGATAGTGTGTGTGTGGGGGTGGTGATGGTGGTGAGAAAGCATTAAAGAACTAGAGGAAAGTTGTATGCTTCATTGGTGTTATAACGCACTCTCCTCGTGACCCTCTGGAAGGGAATGTCCAATTGCCTACAGATTGACTCTGGGCCTCCACTCTGCACTCTTCCTCATTCACAGTAATATGACTTTTTGTTCTGGGTCTTTGATGTTCGATGCCTGATCCTATCAACATCTCATGATCACAGAGGCTGGTGTGCTTCTTCCATGTGGGCATTGTTGCTTCTTAGCTAGATGGCCACTTGTTTGCTTGTTTATCTTTAAGCCCTTAAGTCCCCAGACACTATATTTTGATAATTGGAAGCCATCAGCTATCTTCACTGTCTTTGCTTATGCACATAATTTGCCTTCAGCAGTTGTGTTGGAAAGGTGAGCATCATGCAATGCTATGTTAAAACAAAGTGTTCTTGCATTGAGGGAGTACTTGAGTAGAGGTCCAATGTCCATTTGCTACCTTAATACAAAACCTATAAATATATGTACATAAATCTATTTCCCCATCATCATATATAAGCATATTTACATATGTATATGCCTCTATTTAGACCTTTATAAATGCCCTTTTCCTCTCAGTTTTCCCCTGTTTCCTTTTACTTTCCTTGTGTCCCATTATTATGTTCAGCCTTCATTTGGGCTTCAGTAATTTCTCTCATTTACATTACCCTTGATCAAAGCCTATCAGGCATCCTACACCCTCTTTGTCATCGAATTTATTTCACTTATTCCCCTGTTCCTGAGTTTGTTAATACCCACTTCCTTCCTCTCCCCTTCCCCTGTGTTATTCTTCCCATGTTCCTTTTTTTGTTTTTAGTTGTCTTTTTAGAAAACTTAAATGAATACTTTATGATTCAACTTTACCTCTTTTGTTGATTTATTAGATATTGTTCTTTTAGTTAGCATTTATACAATACGTATTTAACTGAATACACTACCTTTCACTGATTTTATGCTATGTGCTAGTTGGGGTAGACTAGAGAAACAAATCCATAGATACACATATGTATATAAGAGAGACGTTTATATACAAGAAGAAAGAATGTTGAGAAAACATCCCAATCCAGTCTAAGGTCATAAGTCTGATATTAGTCCATATGTCCAATACCAATCATTATGTTCAATACCAATCATAAGTCCTCTTCAGACTCACAAAATACTTGCAATGATAGCAAATGCAGAATGACCACAAGACAGTGGGTAGAAAGTCTTTGGATTCAGTCATGGCATAAGCATCTCAGAGTTGGCAGGGACCTCTCTGTAGCTCCTCAAGCATCTCAGCACTGGCAAGAGTCTCCACGTCGCCTTTCCAGCTTTAGAAGTCTGATTCAATCAGGGTAGTCCATGTGGCTTCTCCTCCAGGATGTCTTATAAACAGTCAGCCTTGTGTCTTATCAGTAGAGTGTCTCCAAGGAGTCAGCAGAGAGAGATAGTGTCTCTGCTGTCAAAAAAGGAATTACCAGATTTCCCAGAATTCTCAGAGGAGAAGGCCACGCCTACATAGAGGTCTCATTGGCTCTCTCTGGATTGACAGGCTAGACTCCACCCCTACACTCTTAATCCTCAAACTGATACCAGATTAGGTGACTGTCACATGTTTCTTACAGATAGTAAAATAACCTTAAAATAATATGCATCCATTTCTTCCCTCAATCCATGCTATTGCTAGACAATATTGCTATTGTAGAAGACAACTTCTGCAAATGTTCTACAAAACTTCTACAACTTCTACACCTTTTATTACATTATCATTATTTTTGTTTAAACAATCAATTGTTGTAAAAAGAACTTTAAATTGTATGAAGGTATCTTTTACGTATTCACTAAAGCAGTTGCTATTTCTGATGCTGCTCCTTGCTTTGCATAGACCAGTCCTGAAAGACTTTAAAAAAAGTGGCTGCCAGTAGTAATTTCTTTCCTCTATGTAGTTCAGGAAAAACCTTCCTTCCTGGGTTTCCCATTTCCACTCATCTTCTTGTTTTTCCTTTCCTGACTTCTGAACACTGTTTTTGGTCAAATAACGTTCTTTTGATGTGATCTATTCAATAATTATGGGAAAGCACTCCTTTTAAGTGTTCTTGCTCACCTTATAGGCCTGTGTCTTGTTTGGCTGCATAGTGATCCCTTGGTCCAGGTCTGAATGATGTTTAAAGGCCCCACTTTCAGGGGTTCCATTAATCTTTTTTTAGAGAGGAAAGTTAAATATATTTTTGTGATTTTACATTTTTTCTCTATTTTTTATTCCATTCTTTCCAGAATCTTCTTTGATTACAATCAGAGTGCTTATGAGAGGCAGCCTGGTACCATTTAGTTCTGATCAGACTAATGGAGGCTGTGGTTAGAACGGTTCATTCGTATTTTGGATCAAATGTTTCCTTGAGTCTTTGCGTTTCCTCCTTCTTCTTTACCCTGAACAAGGTAAGACCACTACTTGCACCACTTACTTGTTAGCTTTAAAACCTCAATAATTACACACTACAGTATAGAACATTGTCTCTGTCAACCATGTTATACGATTGTCTTAACTCTTCCCCCAAACTGTGATATTAATTCTTCAAGCCCAGTGAGCCATTTTTCACAAGGTATTAGGACTATCATTATGACTATGAAGGGTTTTTAAAAAAATAAATTTAAATCTTCTTTTCTCTACTATATATAGGGGTATTATGTATCCTCAGTACCTTCTTGTTTATTTCTGCTATTACAAGATTGTCCTACCTGTAAATCTGTGCACTTCTCAGGGCCTTCCTTGGTCTTAGTGATATCATGTTGATCACCCTTTTCAAGATAGATCCGAATAAACCTAACCAGAGATACAAAGCAATCCACAAGGTACTGCTGTAAGGAACCAAAAGAGATATAATGGAGTAATACACCCTATTCATGCAGGGGAAGATATACCATTTTGAAAATAGAAATACTATCCTAAATGATCTACAGGTCTATAGCTAATGAAATCCTGATTTATATTCCATCAACATTCTTTAAAGAGATGAAAAAAAAATGACAAATTTTATATTAAAAATATAAAGTAATACTAAAGAAAAGCAAAGTAGGAGAGCACACACTTCCTGATCTCAAAATCTATTATACAGTCATTGTCATCAAAACGCCCTGGAATTGGTATCGTGACAGACATACTAATGGCATAGAACTGAGAACTCAGAAGTAAAGCAATCTATTTACTGATAACTGGTATTGGACAAAAGTCCCCCACCCACTAAATGGGGGGAGGCAGTCTATCAAATGGTGCTGGCAAAATTGGATTTCCACTTATAGAAAAAAAAATCTGGGCTGAGCTCTGGTGGAATAGTGGTTGTGTGCTGGACTGAGGCCCACTGGGATGGAGATTCAATTCCAGCAGTGGGGCTGGGCCTCCTACTCCCACCACCGGAGGACAGTGATGCCCCCCCCCCCAATCCATACCTCAAACCATTCATAAAAAATCAAAGATGGATCAAGGGCTAAAGGAAAACTTGAAATATTAAAAATTGTCAAAGAAAAGCTAGGGCTAAAGTTAGGGGCCCTAAATTGTTATTGTTGTTGAAAAGTTCTCCATTTACACAAGTATTTTAGAATGGCCTGTTATTTGGGACATAATACACATGTCATAAAGTTAACCTGTCTAAAGTATATAATAAAAATCACTTCTCAGCCTTTTGACCAAGATCAAGTATAAAGCATTTAATAAAATGTTTGTTAGTATATTTATACAGTTATACATACTTTTTATTACTTCTCCCCACCATAAGACCCTCTATCTATTAGCAGACAATTTCTCCCCCAACCAACAGTCCTGAACAAACATTCCTTTTTGTGACTCTCAATATTTGTCTCTTGTATAAATCTCTTTTTGGGGGGTCCCTGACTGGGAATGTATGAATCTTATATAAAAGGAATTATACTATATGTGGTATCTTGTCATTAACCTCATGCTTAGAATACTGTTTTTAAGGTTCACCAAGGCCTATTTATGCAATTGTGTGTATCAGTAATTTATTAATTTCTATTTTCAAATGACATTCTACTGAATGAATATGCTATGTTGTCTTTGTTTTTATGCTATTTTAAATTATCCTGCCACATACATTCACATACAAATGTTTTATGGACGTTTTTTTTCCTCTTTGGTATATACCTGGGAATTGAATTTCTAAGTAATATGGTAACCCTATGCTTAAACATTTTAAGGAACTTTCAGACACCTTCAAGCAGCTGCATTTCTATTTACTTTTAAGTGATTGGCTATGTTTTAAAATAGTGAGGACAAATGAACAGATGAAAATGAATGATGGCCAAGGACCACATCCCACAGCTACCTGAGCTTCCCTCAAGCACAGGTAGAACAAGGAAGAAAGGGAGGTATTTGAGAGTTGTTTTGTAGGGAAATCACCTAATAGAACACACACTAAACTTCTTACAAGATTTAATATGACTCGGTCAGTGATTCCAAGTTAATACCAACATTGCTAGACTTTTGTCCCTAAGTGCCATAGAGTAAATTCTGACTCATCATGACCCTATGTACAACTGCCTGGTACTGTGCCAACCTCATGATTTCTGTCTCTGAGTTACAGCCATCTGTCACTCCATCTCATCAAAGATCTTCCTTTTATATGTTGACCCTCTACTTTGTCCAAAGCATGTGAGATGAAATCTTGCCATCCTTTCTTCTAATGAGTATTCTGGTTGTACTTCAAAGACAGGTTTGTTTTGGTAGTTTATGGAACTTTCAGTATTTTTATCCAGCCTATAATTAAGAGGTGTAATTTTTCTTTGACCTTACTCATTCATTCTCCAACTTCGAAAAGCATATGGCACAATTGAAAATATCTTGACTTGATCGGGCACACCTTAGTTCTCAAAGTGACATCTTTGTCCTTGAACACTTTAAAGAGATCACTTTCAGCAGCTTTGCCCAAGACAATACACCTTTTAATTTCTTGACTGATGCTTCAATGAGAGTTAATGGTGGATCCAAATAAAATGAAATCCTTGAAAAATTCAAATCTTTCTCCATGATGTGGTCCTTTATCATGATGTGGTTAATTAATTTGTGAGTGTTTTGGTGAACATTTTGTTTTTCTTTACATTGAGTTGTAATTCATACTGAAAGCTGCAATTTTTGATCTTCATCAGCAAATGCTTCAAGTTCTCATTTTTAGCAAGCAAGATTACCTGATTGGCATTTTGTAGGTGGTTAATCAGCCTTCTTCCAATCCCAGTGCCTTGGTCTTCATCATATAGTCAAGCGTCTCTGATTATTTGTTCAGCATACAGATTGAATAAGTATGGTGAAAAAATTTAATTTTGACACATCTTTCCTGATTTTAAACCAAACATATACCTTTGCTTTGTTTGAAGGACTTCCCTTTGATCTATGCACAGGGTGTATATGAACACAATTAAATGTTGTAGACATCCATTCCACATAGTTCTATCTACAGTTTATTATGATATGCTTAATCGAATACTTTTACAGAGTCAATAAAATAGAAGTAAACATCTTTCTGGTATTTCCTACTTTCAGGCAAAATTTCTCTGATTTCAGCAATGATATTTTTAACTCCATGTCTTTATCTGAATCTATTGAATTTCTGGCATTTCTCTGTTGATGTCATACTGCAGCCATTATTAAATTTTGTTTAGAAAACTTTACTTGCCTCAGATATTGACATTGTTTGATAAATTCTACATATTTTGGAGTGGACAAAAATATGGATCTTTTCCAATTGGTAGGCCAACTAGCTATCCTTCAAACTTCTTGGCATAGACGAATGAATTCTATGAGCTTTGATTGTGGATACTAGCAAGACGAAAACCTTAAGAACTTTGAGCTGTCATCCATTTTTCTTGGTGTTACCTATTGATCCAGTTGTGAGGATTTTGGTTATTCTTACATTGAGTTGTAATTCATACTGAAGACTTCAATCCTTGATCTTCAGCAAGTCCTTCAAGTCTTTCTCACTTTTAGTAAACAAGGTTGTGCCATCAGCAAATCTCAAGTTTTTAGTAAGCCTTCCTCCACTCCTGATGCCACATTCTTCTTCATATAATCCAACTTCTCTGATGATCTTCTCCACATAAAGATTGAATAATTATGATGACAGGCTACAACCCTGATACACACTTTTCCTGATTTTAAACCATGCCATATTCCCTTGTTCTGTTTGCACAACTGCCTTTTCCCCCTCATTAAACTTCTGAATGAGCACAAGGAAGTGTACAGCTTAGTATGCTCCACACAGTTGAATGTCTTTGCAAATAAACACAAATGAACATCTTTCTGTCATTCTCTGCTTTGAGCCAAGACTCATCTGACATTAGTAATGATATCCATTGTTCCATGTCCTCTTCTTAATCTGTATCGAACTTTTGGGAATTCCCTCTTGATGAACTGCCACAATGTTGTTGGATTTTCTTAAGCAAAATTTTACTTGTGTGCAATATCAATGATTTTGAGCATTCTGTCTGGAAATTTGGAAGACAGTTATTTGGGCAACTGACTAGCAGAGATCCATATTTATGGTTATTCCAAAGAAAGGTGCCCCAGCTTATTGCTGTCTTCCAAATTTCCTGACATCAACCAGTAAGTGCTTCTAATGCTTCTTCAGCTTTCTGAAGCATTTCAATGGGCATTCCATTGATTTGAAAGTTTAAGACCTAATAATACCCTTGATGTAATCTAACACAATATGATCATTTCCAAAACGGGATTTACTATGAGTTGCCAAGCAGTCACAAGAAAAATAGGATAGAATGCTTACCTTTACTCATTGCTTTGATGTAATTAATGGAAAAGAAGTTTCTTAGGCATGTATCATGTTTCCTATATAAGTGGTCACTGTGCTTGATTAGTTTTTGATGTGTCTAAATTCTCCCTATGGCTCATTGACCCCAGTTCTTTGAACTTGAGCCAATGACTTACCATATTTCCTACTGGTACTGGGAGTAATCATTAGACTGCCGTCTGACTTACCTGCCTTGGATTCATCCACTTCTTCAGCCACTAGCCTGTCATCTTTCTGTTTATCTTACATTCATCAACACTCAGCTACTCAAATCAGAAGAAGTCTTCAGTCTGACATTTGACTCACAAATTTGGAACTAGCCTGAACTCAGATTTGCCTGTTTTACAACTATGTTGGGCCTTTTATTGATGTAAATTTCTTTCAATAATATACATATAAAATTCACTGGTGTTTCTTAACTATTGAACCCAGCCTAAAACCAATAACATTGGTTTTTGATCATATATTATCTTTTGAAATGGTTGAATGTTGACTTTGTTATGGTGACTCTGTGTATTCCTCTCATCCTCTTTTGATGCTTCCTACAACGTTCAATATCTTGCCCATACAATCCTTCAATAGTGCAACTTAAGAATGAACATTTTCTTAAAGTCTTTCAACTTGAGAAATGCGGTTTTCTAATCCCAGGTCTTTCATTTCAAAATAATTCATTATAGAAAATACAACACAGTTAATAAATATTGTACCTATCATGTTTAATATAAATTAGCACAATGTACATGAAATTTACAATCTACTCATTATACTTTATATATTAGATAATTTCTCCATTGTTCACATTTTTATGGATGCACTAGTAATAGAAGTAAATATATACTTGTTTTGATTTTTTTTTATCAAATAATTTGATGTCTTCATCTGTGGTTGGAAGATGTTATATCAACTAGACTTCTAGATAAGGGTGGAGTCCAACCAAGTAGTAGTTTGATGACATCTTGAGGATGCAGCCTTTTGTATAGAAGTGAGGGGCTTTAAGAACTGTTTATCTCTCTGCCACTTCACCTTCGTCTTCTTAGGGACTTACTTCACTGGTTCTCTGTATCTGTCTCTAGGAGAGGCCTGATATGAGCCACTCGACCCTGTGAACTGTCAGTGCCCTGCCATACTTCCCCCAACCGTCGGTCCATGAGATATTACACCAACCTTTCTGTGTCATCTCCCTGCTTCCTGCTTCACCTTTTGGAGCTGTCAGCTTACACCTCCTTGAGATTAAAGGGTTCAGCTAGCATTGGATCTATTGATTTGAGTTGGACTGAGGTGAGTGCCTTCTTGATAAAAAGTAGCTTTTCAATATAAGGTTATTTCTTATACATTGATGAGTGTCATCTCTAGATAACCTGGGCTAGCACACCATCTTTTACAGTTGTTTCCTTCTCTACAACTCTAGAAAGCATTCCTGGTGATGTTAGTAGTGTGTTAGAAGGTTGTACACACCTACATAAGCATCTTTCCACTACTAATGTTTAGGCTATTTCTAACGCTAAGCTATTATAAATAGTACTTACTGGGAAGCTAATTTTAGAGTAAGTGATTTTTTACATTTTTGGATTATTTTGTAAAGACACATTTTCAGTACAATGAATGCTTGTTAATCTTTTTTTTTGGTTGTTAATCTTTGAAGTGGTTATAAATAATGCTGAATTATTTTCTGAAAGGGTTATACAACTTTTTTTACTTGCAATAGTAGTATATGAGATAGCCAGTTTCATCACACCTCAAAGTTTAATAAATTGTTGCTAACAGTTGAAAAATGATATCTCGTAGTTTTAATTTATAACTTTTTGATTACTAATCTCAAATTGTTTTAAGTGAATTACATATTTTCTTATGTTAATTATCTTTGTGTCTTTTAATTTTTATATGAAACTTTGAAACTTTTCCTGTTTTTTTTGGGGGGCATCACTGCCCTCTGGTGGTTGTGGGAGCTACCCAGCTTTGCTCCTGGAGAGCCGCTGCTGGATTTGAACCACTAAGCCCATGGACCACAGTCCCGCACTCAACCACTATGCCACTGGGGCTCAGCCCAAAACCTTTTCTCTTAAATCTTTGAATTATGAAGTCATACTTCCTGCAAATGTTTTAAAAATCTCAGTTACTGTTTTTTTAGGGATGTTTTTATCAAAAGAGAAATAAATTACAAATAATTTAAATTAAAGTACACAATAAAAATAGATTATTTGTTGAGAACTAGTAGGATATTTTTAAAAGTTAGTGGTAATATCTCAGTGGTAAATACACATTTGATCTCTACTTTCCTTTTTATATAAAATGTAGAGGAACCTCATATTTGGTTGGCTGATCTACATTTTAAAATAGGAAATCATATGTAAAATGTTATGCTGACAAATTAATTGACCATAATTATCAAAATTGCTGGCTATTAATTTGTTTTCAGGTTTTGTATGTGAGAATATAAACCGGCACAAGTGTCATGGTCAATTATGACACATTTGATGTGACTTAATTAGTATTGTGAGGAATGGACACATGGAAAAGCAAATGGGGACACATGCTAGGGACAAAATTGGATGTGATGTGAATAGTAATTTTGACTTTATATTGTTTTATTCATAAAAGCACTCTGGTAAAAAAAAAAGGAAATCATAACTAGGCAGTTATTGAATCTGTATGTGGCAGGAACTGTATCTGATAATTTCATGGGCATTTATTCAGTTCTCATAACAGCTCTGTAAGGAAGTGTATTATCTCCATTTTGCAGCTAAGAAAGATAAGGAAACAAATCTTGGCAAAGCAGAATGAATTACCAAAGCTAGATATCCTGTAAGAAACAGCTAGGATTCCAATCTATCCTTCTGCCTTCTAGATTACCTTCAGTACTTTTTTCTTTCCAGTTCTAATTTTGTGATATGATTAATTCCATCTAAAAATCAAAAGAAAAGAAGTTTTCAAAGGAGTGTAGACATGCATCTATTTAAATTAGACTTTGTATTTTAGAGTAGTTTTAAGTTTACCAAAAACTGAGCAGAAAGCTCAGAGAGTGCCTATCCACGCACCCATCCATGCACAGAGAGTCCTAGGGGTGTAGCGGTTGTCTGTTGTGCTACGGTCAGTCATGTCAGCAGTTTGAAACTCTCAGCTGTTCCATGGGAGAAAGACATGCCTTTCTCCTCCTATGAAGAGTTCTAGTGTTGGAAACCCATAGGGGCAGTTCTGACTTGTCCTACAAGGACTCAATGAGTAAATATCGACTTGATAGTGGTAAATTTGAGGGTTTTTTTTTAACTCCCAGCATACAATTTCTCCTATTAATATTTTGTAGTTATGTGTGCAACACTGGTGTGGGAATGTTGTCTGAACGCTAACTTCACAGGGGAGTAGGAGAAGAATCACCATCAGCCCAAGGCTGATTCCTATAAGGTGGAAGTCAGACATGCTTCTACCTTTCAACTCTTTTACGAATTTTAAAGCCAATGGTCCTGCCAACAGCACTCTTTACTTCCTAACTCGTCTCAGTGGCCACCCAGAATTTGTAGACAATACATAGTTTATTATGAATATGGTTACAAGTCAGTATCAGAAACATTTAGGGCACAGGTCTTCAAATAGGACATCCTCTTCTCAGTCATGCCTGTAGGCAAGACTCTCTTCAACCTTGAGCCTCTTAGTCACGCAGGCCTTTCCCCTGTCTGGGTATGTGCTGCTCTTTTATTTTTCCCAATTTGTATGCTCAAAGACACCCCATTCTGTCAGTAAGACTTTGCCTGTGGGTGCTCATGAGTCAGCAAACCAAGCTCCCTAGATAAACTTCCTCAAGCTCAAGCTCCCTGGAGGCATGCCACTGCCAGCAAGCTTCTGCCTGAAGGGACTCCACTTTCTTGCCCAGTGGATGGGGAAGTCCATTGCTTTACCTTGTGTTTGTTTTACTCTCTCTGCTGCTGTCATTTCTCTGCCACTGATTCTCACTGTTTCTTTTGTGTCACAGCTATCTGTCTTCTGGACGGAGTAGGTTCAGTGCAGGAATCTTGGGCATTTTTGATTCCTGGTTCTTCTTTCTTGGCATGGAGGCCCCCTTTCTGCCTCTGGATGGCTTATTTTAAACATAGTGTTGTAGGAAAATTGACCAATTCTTCTTTAGGGATTCATAAACCTCATTTTCTGGTTCCACCCCTTAAAGGTACCCATGTATATTATTTACATTATGAGCAAGCTATCCAAACCACTTGGTGGCCCACAAGGACCTCATGTTTGCATAGTTCTACATCCTGCTTGCATGATCTTTCTACCTAATGACCGATGTTATTAAGCAGAAGGACCGAAGTAAGTAATTTATAGCAGCTGACCATAGTAACCAATGGAGGTGGTGGCATAGTGGGGTAAGCACTGAGTTGCCTTCTGCAAGGTTAGTGATACATATCTGTCTGCCATTCTCACTATGTTGTGTTTCAGTCCATAGTTACAATAATGTATCAGTCCATCCTGTCGAGGATCTTCCTCTTTTTCACTACCCTTCCATTTAGCAAGCATGATGTCCTTTTCCAGGGGCTGGTCTCTCCTGATAACATGCCTAAAGTATGAGAAGAATTCCTGTCATCCTTGCTTCTAAGGAGCATTCTGGTGTACTTTTTTCAAAATAGCTTTGCTTGTTCTTTTGGCAGTCCATAGAACTTTATTTAGTCCATAGATATTCTTTAGTCCTTTATTTAGTTCATAGATATTCGTTCCGGCACCATAATTCAAATGTATTGATTCTTCTTTAGTCTTTTTTGTTCAGTGTTCAACTTCCACATGTATGTGAAGGGACTGAACATACCATGGCTTGGGTTATGTGCACTTTAGTTCTCAAAGTAAGCTCCTTGCTTTTCAACACTTAAAAGAAGTCTTGTGCAACAAATCTACCCAGTGGCATGCATCTTTTGATTCTTTAATAGTTTTCTTGTCATATAATTCACATATCATATATTTTAATTATTCAGTTATATTAAAAAGAGTTGTGCGATCATCGCTACAATCAATTTCTTATCACAACTCATTGTTGTTAGCTCCTAACTTCTCCCCAGGTTCTACCTCCATATCCCCAGGTAACCATTTATCCAATTAATTAGCTAGATAACCATCAATAAGATCCAGCAACAATCAATCCTTTTGGCATAGTACCACTTGATATTCGTCTTCATGAAGAGATCACTGAAGATGTGGGTGCTATAGCAAAGTGTGGTGAAGAAATTAGATGGTGCGCAGGGTTCAGAAAGAATAGTTTCTAGAGTTTTAAAGACTTGTATTCAAACAAACACTTAAGAGAGACTTAAATTTAATCCATATTGAAGATGAAAATCAGCCTATGTGATCTAAGGTTTATAAATAATAAAATCCAAATCCAAAAGAGGGATTTATGTCAGAGTTTAATTTCAGATCAATCTGTTCAAAGAAGGTGATGGTTGACAGTGGAAGCCCAAAATCCAATTTACAAGGTCTCCACATGAGTTAAGCTGCCAGCAAAGCACTTGAACCACAGTCCAGGGATGTGAATATTCTTGCTATCAGAGTGCATCATGAAGTTGATTATGGCAGATATAATTTAGTTAAAAGATAGCACCTTATTATTTGATCTTCATTTTGACCTATTTGTAAAGTTGTTTTAGCTTTATTATTTTCTGCCTTATTTTAAATTGAGGTTTTTTTCTTTGTTTTGCCATTGTTGGGGTTTTTGTTTCTCTCTTTCTCTTTTTTTTGTGTGTATATTACATTTTTCTCTGTATGAACTCCCACATGGGTGATCTATAGGGAGAATAGCTGGATTAATTCAATGCATCTTTTTTTCTCTTGATTATTGCTTCCATGAGCATTGATTATAGATCCATGCAAGGGAATTTTAAAAGTCTGCTTGGCTGTCCTCTAGGTCACTGGTGTGATTCTTTGCCTTCCCCAATCAGTTGGCAAAGTCTGTGAGTTTGTTACTGTTCTTGTCGTCTTGTTTCCAAGTTCTTATGTTTCCCTTTGCTGTATTTTTTTTTAATTTCTATCATTTCATCCTTTTCCTGTATTGTTTTCCTCATCTCCTGTATGACTCCAAGCAGCATTTTGAAAATTTCTATCTGCAGTAGATCAATGTCTGCGTCTTCTATGCATGTGGTTAGGTTCAGGACTTCTTCCGATAACGCCTTTTGTTTCTCCTGTTTTTACACTGCGGTCGTTGGGGCTGATTACCCTTTGCCTGTGCTGTTTTCGAGGAGCCTGGCACCATTTTTCAAAGAGTCTGAAGAACACTGGGCTCTCTCTGGGAGACTCATAGGAATGCATTTTTGAACTGCCTACAGCTAACTGCACTATGGGATTGGCCTACTGTTTTATCCTCCTGTGTTTTCACTCCTTCCCTAGCCAAACAGTATTCTGTTATTGGTTTTTCTCAATGGACACTGGTTGCATGGTTGTGGACCCATGAGGATGGTGCTGCACTGAATGACCTCACAGAAAGCCATGGTAGTGTGGCCTACGGCAGCTGGGGGTGCCCCAGAAAGCATGAGGGGGTGCTTGTTGCAATGGGAGTGCTGCCTAAGGCAGGTGGGTTTGCCTGCTTTGGTGTAGAGCACTGTGGGTTGTGGGCAGAACTGCATCACAGCTATATCACCGCACAGGTTGGACAGAGGATCCCACAATAGTGTGGAGCACTGGAGAGTGTTGGGGGTGGGGTGGGGCCACTGTACCCTGTATGAGGCACTGTGGCAGGCGGAAGGAAGTTTCCTCAGTCACATGGGACCACAGAGCTCCCCGAGCCACAGCAAGCAGTATTTCCCCTGGAGGAAGGTGGGCGGGATTTCCCCCAGCCATGTGTTTCACTGTAGAGGGTAGAGCTCCCCCAGCTGGGTGGAGGGCGAGTGTAACTACCCTAGGTGGAGGTTGGCAGTGGCGTGTGAGAGAAAAGCTAAGAGGGAAAAAAACAACAACCGTGAGCCCACTGAGTCTTTGGGGGGAAAGAAAAAGAACCAAAAGTAAAGAGATAACTGAGCCCCGAACTCTTGACTGTGGGGATGGAGGGATTTAAACCCTGCCCAGAGAAGGCAACAAGCTGTGGTTGTGTTGAAGTAAAGGCCCTGGGTTGGTCAAAGACATCCAGCTCTGGCTAAGACTATAGTAGGGCTAAGGTTAAACCTTACTGGCTTCCACAGGGGTAAGCCCAAAGTCCATAGTTCCTCAAAACCAGAGGATCTGTGCTGCTATCCTTTTGGTGCTCCTCCTGTGACCAGCAGTGTGCAATTTCCCTCTTACTTGATCTCCTGTGCTTATTTCTGTGGAGTCCCTCTGGTATGTATTATTCAGTCACCATCTTGCCAGAAGTCTTCTTGGGAAATTCAATTTTTCATAATCTCCTTGCTAATTCAATTTTTCTCTGTACCAGTTGTAAGAATTTTTGTTTTCTTCGCATTCTCAGCAGGCAAAGTAGTGTTTTTTGCCTGTCACAGGTTGTTCATAAGACTTCCTCCAGTTCTTATGCCATTTTCTTCTTTATAGAGTCCAGGTTCTCTGACTGTTTGCTCTGCATACAGATTGAAAAAGGAGGGTGAGAGGGTGCAATCCAAAGTGCACCTTTCTTGATTTTAACCCATGTGTCACTCTCTTGTTCTTTTCACACAACAGTCTCTTGATCCTTGTCTACGTTCAGCATAAGCTCAATTAAGTGTCCTGGAATTCCAGTTCTTTTCAAGGCTATCCATAGTCTGTTATGATCCAGAGTTGAAAGTCTTTGCAGAGTCAATAAAACACAAGCAAACGTATTTCTGGTGTTCTCTCCTCTCTATCAAGGTCCATCTGATACCAGTAATCATATTATTTGTTCCTCTAGTTTCTGAATGCTTCCTCCTCCCCACTATCATGATCCAGTTTTATCTTACAAATCAGGTTAGACCAGAGTACTCACGTTGGTACAGATAAGAATTCTTAACACATGGAATTCAGGAACAGTAGTGGGAGTAGCAATATCATGAAGGTAGGGATATGGTGCAGTGGAGGTGGTATGGTGGTGGGAAGGGGGAGAAAGGGGAACCCACCACAAGGTTGGATATATAGCCCATCACCCCCAGGGAGGCAAATAAGAAAAATGTGGGTAAAAGGCGATAATAGACAGTGTAAGGCATGAAATAACAACAACAATATAGAATTGATGAAGGATTCAAGACAGTGGGAGGGCAGGGGAGCGAGGGGAAAAAGGAGGAGTTGATACCAAGGAATCAAGCAGAAAGGAAATGTTTGGAAATGTTGATCGGCAACATATGTTCAAGTGTGCTTAATACAATTGAAAATAATACAATTGTATGATGGATTGTTATAGAGTTGTAAGAGCCCCCCCCCAAATAAAATGTTTAATTCAAAAAGAGGGGAAAAAGAAAAAGCAAATATTAAAAGGGTTATATTCATGAAAAACAAGCAATCTTTATTTTGTCTTCTCAAGTTTCCCTTTGAAAATTTCTATTCAGTTCTTTGAATTGATCATTGCTTTAATTTGAATTAGCTACTCTATGATTAAGAGCAAGTTTCAGAGTCTTTGACATCCACACTGATCTTTTCTTTCTTTTCTGTGTTTTTAGTGACCTTTTGGTTTCTTCATGCATGATGCTCTTGATGTCATCCTACAGCTCTTCAGGATCAATATGTCAAATTTGTTCTTGAAATATTCTTGAAATTCAGGTGGGGTATAGTCAGTTCATATTTTAACTCTTGTGGACTTGTTTTAATTTTCTCAACTTTAAACTGTACATACATATGAACAATTGATAGTCTGCTCTACAGTTACACTCTAGCCTGGTTTTAGGTGCTGATGTTGAACTTATCATCTCTTCTCACAGATTCCGTCAATTTGATTTCTCTGTTTTCCATCTGGAGAAGTCAATGTGTATAACAACCATTTGTGATTTTTGTAAAAAGATTTTGTGATAAAGAAATGATTGGTCTTGTGAAATTTTGCCATTGACTCTCTAGCTTCATTTCTGCTGCCAAGGCCATATTTTCCAACAACTTTTTTTTCCTCTTTCTTTCCATCCTTGCTTACCACTCACTCATAATTGTTGATGCATCTTGTTTGCATATTTGATTAATTTCAGAATAAAGATAATAGTAGAATTTTTCAATTTCTTCTTCCCATCAGTGCATATATTTGAATAACAGTTGTATTGGCTGAATTTACTTTTATGCAGATAGATATTTATCCAATGACATAAAGCATTGTAATTTAAGATATGTTTTGATATGTTCTTTTTGACAATGAATGCAACCCTATTCCTCTTGATTTGTAGCCCATATAATTTTATGATTCAAAATGGTCAGCACCAGTTCATTAATGCCTAGCATATTGATCTTTATGTGGTCCATAAGGCCACATTTCATTTTTTATAACTTCTAATTTTTCTAGTTTCATATCTCATATACCCCAAACTACCTATTATTAATAGTTGTTTGCAGCTGTTTCTCCTCATTTTGAGTCATGCTCCATCAGCAAAGAGAGTTCCCAAAGCCTTTCCTCCATCAATGTCATAATAGTTGATCCTACTTTGAGAAGACAGGTCTTCCTCAGTCTGATTTTGATTCCTTCTGATCCGAGGGACTCATCTTCTGGAACCATAGCTGACAATGTTCTGTTGCCATTCTTGAGATTTTCAGTATGTGGCAATGTTTCCCTGCCATCCACAAAGTTTTCAGTGGCTAGTTCCTCAGAGGTGAAAAGCCTATTCCTTTTTCAGTCTAGTCTTAGTCTGTAAGCTTTGTTGAAACCTGATTGCTTTGGGTGACCTTGCTGGCATTTGCAATACCAGCGACATAACTGCTAGTGCCACCACAACGACCAAGCCCCGACAGAATGATAAACTGACAGATGGTGTTTCTGAGAGCTTCCCATGCTACAAATCTTTAGGGAAGTAGACAGCCTCATCTTTCTCCTAAGGAGTGGTTAGTTGGTTTGAACCACACACTTTCAGTCCAACCATCACCCAACATTGCAGGTTGGACTCTGTCCATAAGCTCCTTGTTGTTATAACACTAGATGACTCAGACATCCCTGAGAAGCCCAGTTTATGTGAATGTTTTTGGTAGGGTTAAAGTACCACAGAGAAGGTACATGCTTAAACGATATAAATGTGGCAGAGCCATGGGAAACCACCAGCTGCTCCATGGGAGAAGAAAGAGGCTTTTCCCTCTTGTTGAGACACATTTTGGAAGCCAATCTGGTTTCAGTGGGAAGCATGGTGTGGAGGCTAGTGATATCCTTTCTGGGTAGGAAATGTTCTGCAACGCAATGGTATGCTTTGGGCATATGTTCTCCGGTAGTCAGAGAGACAAAGTCAAGGGGCAATAATTTCCACGTAAGTGAGATTGAGTAAGCATAGTCCTTGTGGTGGTCATGTGCTTATGTTAGTTTCATTATTGAGAAGTAGGGGTGGAGTCTAGTCTGTTAATCTGGAGAGAGCCATTGAGTAGCCAATGAAGCCTCTATGTGAGCATGGCTTTCTCCTGACACTTCTGGGAAATCTCACAATACTTCCCTTGTGAAGATGAGAAGCTGTCTCCCCAGTTGTTGAGAGTTAGTCTCAGAGACGATGAACTATGGAGAAGACAAGATGGCAGCATCTGAGGAGCTGAAGGAGCTGGAGCAGAAGCCACATGGCCTTACCCTGATGGAACCAGACCTCTGAAGCTGGAGAAGCCATGTGGAGACCCCTGCCAGTTCTGAGTTGCTTCTACCACCACTGGATGCTGTTAATGGACCCTGAGCCCTCGAAGCGAGGAGCCATGAGGGGACCTCTGCTAGCACCCAGACTCTGTACCCACTGACCTGTGACTTCATGAGTCAGAAGGAGACATTATAGACTGATATTGGACACATGAGCTAATATTGGACTTATGACCTTGAACTGGACTGGATAGGGATGCTTTCTTAATGTCTTATTCCTCTTGTTTATAAACCATACCCTTATATCCATATGCGTGTCTATGAAATTTGTTTCTCTAGTTTACTGGGACTAACACAGTCCTCAAATCGAAATATATATATATGATGTATTCTTGATTGAAGGAGCCCTGATGGCATAGTGGTTAAGCACTTGACTGCTAATCAACAAGTAAGTCTGTGTTCTGAATCCACCAATGACTTTTCAGGAGGGAACTTCACCCATACCCAATAATCTGTTTTTTGTAAAGTTACAGCCTGGGAATGCAGTTCTGCTCTGTACCACACAGGGTTGCGATGAGTCAGAATAATTTCAGTGTCACTCAGTGCCACCAACACCAGCACCACCATTACAGGAATGGACTTGAGGGAGGATCTCACAGGATGGGTAGTTGATGATGAGCAGAAAGGAATACCTCAGAGCCAGACTGAAGGAGATTTTGAAGGCAACGCGAACAAGTTAATCCTCTATTCTGTAGGAATGAAGTTTCTGTGAGGTTTTTTGAATAGGAAAATGATATAACTAAAAAATATAAATGAGCAGGTAGAATGAGTAAAATTTCAAGACAAGCAAAAGAAACCTTGAAATTGTAAGAACACAACTTGGCAACCAAACAACTGATAAATCTAAGTTTTTCTTGTTTTTTGGGGGGGACATCGCTACCCTCTAGTGGTGGGAGTAGGAGGCCCAGCCTCTGCTCCTGTGGAGCTGCTGTTGGAATTGAACCTCCATCCCAATGGGCCACAGTCCCGTGCACAATCACTACGCCACCGGGGCTCAGCCCCTGGAGGTATTCTTATGTATATTTATGATCTTTCTTATTGAGGCACACAAAGGTCTTGACCATGATTTCACTGAAAGTTAAACACATCACAATTAAATACCTGAAATCAAATTTTGCCCCCCCCCAAATACCTGTGTGACCTTTAAAAAATTGTGCCACAGATATAGCTATTCATTGTGGTTAAAAGGATATAATTTTATTTACTTGCATGTGCACATCTCAATTAGCATTTTTAATGTTTATCAATGGAATCCTTTATTGAATACCAAATCTAAAATTACAATCAATGTAGCTGTTGGTAATGTCCTATTACTAATTTCACAGTTTTAAAGAAAATTTGAGCAATATAGTCTGTTGAATCTATAATTAACATTCAAACAATTTTTTCTTTTTTTTTTTTCATTCAAACAGTTTCATTTCCTGGCACCAAATTATTTTCTCTGCCTGTGTACCCTAGTTTTATACCTCTATTTCCACAAAAGTGAAACCATTTATTTTGCAGAAGGTTTATCAGAGAACTAATTATAACATCAAGTGGGGTGATGTGCAGGGTAGTCTCAATGCTAATGAACAAGAAAAAATAATCCAGTAATTATTTAAAGTAGTAGGTGTTCGCTTCCACTCTGATCTGATGGTGGTGGTAGCTGGGGGAAGCTTCAAAGGAACAATACACATCCAGCCATTGAGGATATTTTATTCTTCTGTTCAGTGTTTATTTCATGACAAAAGCCCCATGGATTTTGTCTGTTTTTCAATTACACCGGGCACTTATTGGCGGGTATTGTACACGGCTGTCCCATGTGTGCAGCAGGCCCTCAGTGTTATTATCCTGGTCAACAAAGGACAATGACTAAATTCTAAAAAAGCTTTAGATGAAACTGCCACGACAATAGGCACAGATAATCAGAGGCATAATCATGGGATGCTGGAAGCCTGTGGCCATCAAATGAAGAGAAACACAGCGCAGTCTTTGAAGTCCATTTTGATGTCAACATCCAGTCATGCTGTCAGGTTTTCACTGCAGGTTTGAAGTGTAAATTAATGTGCTTCATCCGCTCAGGGTCAAGAAATGACTTATGGTTTTAGAGTGAGTATATGTGCAACAGACATCCTTTTCCAGTTTTAGGGCCAAATCTATTAAGGATAGTCAAATATTATGTCTTTTCTGTGTATATAATGGAGACACATCACAATATTCCTTAATGTGCAGGTGGATTGAATCACATGCTTAGAAGAACAGTGACTCAGACAGAGTCTGATAATAGACTGGTGATAGAGGCAGGTATCCTCTTGCGTCCTAGCATGAGGAGATGCAAAAGGGTTTAGGTTACTGCATTTCTGAGGAAAAATATTTTTAGAAGCAATTATGCTGTGGTATTGTGATAACCTGGGGTGTTCAGTGCGAGGGTGGGACTGTGACAGTGCTAGTTGGTTATTCAAAGGCTACTTTTTCTTAGTAAAATATAATGAAAGTAAACTCTAGACTGTCACCATATGCAGAAGGGAGACACAAAGGGTCTAGATAAGTGTGTTAGAGAATTTCACAAACCCCAGTTATGTCAAAATATTTCCTTTTGCTGTTCAGTACTAGGTCTTATGCCTCTGGTATTTGAGTCATTCCATTAGGCAGGGTTCATCAGTCTTGGCATTATTGATAATGAAGGCTATGTAATTATTTGTCATGGAAGTTATCTTGTCAACTGTAAGGTGTTTATTGGTATGCTTAGCCTCTGCTCACTAGAACCTAATATTATTCTCTATTTTTTCCCAGTCGTAGCTATCAAAAATGTCTCCAGAGAGTGCCAATATCTCCTGGGGGCAAAATCACCACCGTTGGGGACCTTTGCTTTGAGGGAATCATATAGACTGAAAAGCAACCATGGTGCTTACAAGGAATGATATGGCATCCTCAGAGCACCTTAGCACCTGTGGTTGTTGTTGTTAGGTGCTGTGAAGACAGTTCCAACTCATACTGACTCTGTGTACAACCGAACAAACCAATGCCTGGTCCACACATTTGTTCTTGTGTTTGAGCCCATTGTTGCAGCTACTGTGTCACTACTTTTGACAATGTTCTGCTTCTATTTATTAGGTTTTCAATATCTGACAAGCTTGTGGCACTTTCCATAAGTTTTCAGTGGAAAATTCCTCTGAAGTGGACCACCTAGTCCTTCTTCATCATCTGTTCTTAGTCCGGAAGCTTCACTAAAACTTGTTCACATCAGGGAGCCCCACAGGGATTTGAAGTACCAACGACAGCCTCTAACATCGCAGCAATACACAAACCACCACATCAGGAAAAGACTGATAGACAAGTGGTGGTCATGGTCTGATTTTTTAGCAAGAGAGCAAGCTCAAGAATGAGATATGGTTCAAGCTGAGGAACATATCAGGAAAGATTCAGAGCATAGAGAAATATTCCAGCATAAGATATTTATGCTGGGATTTTTGTGCTGTCTAGAAATTTCATTAGATGGTAAGAGTGAGGAGCAATGCATATAAGAAGTGATGAGTCCTTCAGTATGCCAGCATACACTGGGGTGCTTCAAAAGCAGAAAAATGTTGATAAATGTGTAAATCTTGATTATTTAATAATCAACATATATATGCTTGTGATGATGTCTGTTAGATGATGGCAGAGATGAGCAGGTAGATCAAGATACAATTTGTTTTATGAGTCACCAATTGAGTCATGCCGATGTCAGAGAAAGATTGTCATTGGAATGGACTCCTTTGCCTCTGGAGGATGTAGAAGTGCAGGGTTTGAGGGAAGTCAGACTATTGCATGTAAATAGTTACAACTGACTGCTGTGGGTAGACTTTTCCTGTGGTGAACATGGTAGGGGTGGTGAATAATTTCTAGTGAGTAATTACAAATTTAAAGATATTTGGATGTTTCCTAGGGATACACATGCAACAAAGAAAAGGCACCACTCAAAAGTTCCACAGCAAATATTCAGTACTGACAACATCACTTTGATAAATATATAAATTAAATTAAAAAACAAATGGAGTCATTCAAGACTTCACCTTTAACTTTCCTTCCTTTAATGTTTTCCCCTTATGAGCCTTATTATTTGGATTATTGAAGTAAATGCAGAAATTAAAAAAAATCAAAGCATGCATGCATGTTCTCTTTTCGGCTCTGACCTCCATTCTTTTCAGTCCCTTTTTTTGTTTGTTTCCTCTCTTCTCCTATCTCCTTTATATTTTCCAACTTGTCACTTCCTTCTGCTGCTTACTTTCACCAATCAAGTTCCAAGACATCAGTCTCCATATGTATGGCAATGTGACAACACATGTTTTTAGCTATATTCAACTGCTATCTGTATTATTTTCATGAGTACTTATTCACTACCTGGAATTGATTCTGACTCATAGTGATCCTTTATGACAGAGTAGATCTGCACCTGGCAGTTTTCAAGACTATATCTTTACAGGTATAGAAATCCTCTTTTTCCATGCAATGGCTGGTGTTTTTGAACTAATCTTGAAGTTAGCAACTCATATTCCACCATGCCACCTGGGCTCCCAATTTTTCTTGTGGATTTATTGTGACATATCTACCTGAAATGTAAAAGAAGAACTGACTGCAAACTTTTTAGGAATGATAGAAATGTTTTATAATATGGTTGTGTGGTGTTTGCAAACTATACATTAGTTAAAATTTACCAAATGTACATTTAAAATTAGTGAATTTATTTTATGTAAATTATATTTTAAAAAGGGATTTCTATATTAAGGATTGTGATACAAAAAAGATACAAAAAGAACAATATTATATACAATAGCTATACGAAAGATAAAATTTTAGGAATAGATTTTACTAGAGAACTAAAGGACTTATATAAGGCAAGGAACATACATAGTACTTATTTAAGAAACTGAAAGGAACTTACACAAATGAGAAAAACTACCACGTTTCTGGATAGGAAGACTAAATATCGTGAAAATGTCAATATTACCAAAATTACTTTACAAATTCAAGGCAATTCTGCTTCAAATCCCACCACATTTTTTCAAAGAAATGGGAAAGCCATCAGCATTATATGGAAAGGGCAGGAACCTAGGATAAATAAACACGATATAAAAAATAAAATAAAAGTAGGTGGATTTTCTCTCCCAGACCTTAAAACCTGTTAGATAACAACAGTAATCAAGACAGTCTGGTACTAGCAAAATGATATATATGAAGATCAATGGATTAGAATTAAAAACACAGAAATACCAAGTCCCTACAGACATCTAATTTCTTCCTAACAGTTTTATTGGCACATGATATGATACTCTTATTGACATATAGTATCATAATCTTATTAGTATATGGTATGATAATTTTATTGGCACATGGTATGATAATTTAAATATCATACCATTCAATAGTTCATCTGTGTAAAGGAGAATTGTATAATAATTACCATATCAATTTTAGAGCATTCTCACCAAACCCCATGGTTAAAGTGCTTTTAAAATGAGTTGTGCAAACCCAACCCATTCTAAGTGTTCCCTGCCCCCTACTGCTTTCATTATGTACTCTCCAACTCCCCCTTTGCTTCCTATCACCCACTACTCACTCTTGTGTTCTCTATATTCCATTGTATCAGTTATTATCATTGTGCATCCACTTCTCCTGTGCTCCACAGGTGGAGACCCAATAGGAAACAATAAAAAGCAAAATTTCACTCAAGTGGTAAGGACAAAATCATAGTAGTATAAAGACAAAGATGCAAATAATGTGTAACATTAAAAAAACCAGGGAAGAAATTTCTGTCATGAAACAAGAGATGCTTGCACCCAGAACGAATTCAGGTCATGACTCTGGGGTGGTTGGCTGGCCAAATATGGAGCTTAATCCAGCACAATCAAGATGACAATGGTCTCTTACTGATAGTAAAACAGTTTGAGATCCTTGTCAGTGCCTCAGTCTGACTAGATACTCAGTAGATGGGTTTTGGGCTCCCACCAAACCCCATAGCCCTCTACAAATTGTAGAAACCTAATTTTTTGGGGGGGACATCACTGCCTCTGGTGGTTATGGGTGCTCCCCAGTGCTGCTCCTGAGAGCTGCTGCTGGATTTGAACCACCAAGCCCGTGGGGCACAGTCCTGTACTCAACCACTGACACCACCGGGGCTCAGCCCCTAGAAACCTAATTTTTGATAAAGAACTAAACCACATTAAATGGAGAGACAGCTTTTTCATCAAATGGTGTTGGAAAAACTGAATCGTCACCTGCAGAAGAATGAAGCAAGACCCATAATTCCCATCATGTATAGAAACAAACTCCAGACAGCTCAAAGACCTAAATGTCAACCACACTAAATATAAATATAAACCACTTAATTATGGTTCAATTATTAAAACCGTCAATGAAAAATAGGGATAAACTTAAGGACCCTAATATAAGGCATAAACACACTTCTGAACACAAGGAAAAGTATCCACATTATAGAAAACAATTAAGAAGTTACTTAACATATGACACTTAAGGTACTACAAAAGAGTTCATTGGGGGGAAATGACTTAATTAGAGGAGTCATCAGAAAACCCACATATTTGGAAAAATATTTATCTATACATTAGATAAAGGGGTGATATATCCAACATCTATAGAAAACTACATCTTAAGAAAAGATACAAACAATCCAATAAAAATGGGCACAAAGCATAAATAGATAATTTATCAAAGATGACATACAGGTGGCTGAGAACCATATGAAGAAATGTCAGGATGAATAGCAAAAAGAGAGATACAAATTAAATAGCAAGGAGATATCACCTCACATGGACACCTTTGGCAAAATTCAATAAAACAGAAAATAACAAAGGCCAGGTAGGATGTGGGGAAAAGGATTGTTTTACATTGCTGGTTGGGTTGTAGCATTGTGCAACTGTTATGGAAATCAGTATGGGATTTCTTTAAACCAATCCAAGGGTTGAGCCCGGTGGCGTAGTGGTTGAGTGCGGGACTGCGGCATGCAGGGCTGGTGGTTCAAATCCAGCAACAGCTATCCAGGAGCAAGGCTGGGCCTCCCAACAGCCACCAGAGGGCAGTGATGCCCCCCCCCAAAAAAAACTAATCCAAATCCAAAAACCTTATGATTCAACAATATCTCACTTACTATATATACCCATAAAAATCAACATTATAACACAAATAGACATGTATACACCTATGTTTATTGCAGCCATTTCCACAGTAGCAAAAACCTTGCAACAGCCCAAAGCACCAACTATAGAGAAATGGATAAAGAATCTTGGTACATTTGTACTGTAGAATTTTATACATAAAAAAAGAATTTTATGCATCAATATGAAACAATGATAAGTCTCAAATACTGCAAGTCATGGACAAAACTAGAGAACATTATGCTTAGAAAACTCAGTCAATCTTACAAAGAGAAGTATTTAATTCATTATTGTGATAAGAAAAACAAAGATAAGACAAAATGACCATGAAGACGCCAGAGATGGGGGTGGAGATAAGGGAGAGGGGACGAATGGGGGAGGGAAAAATAGAGGGGTTAACAGGGAAATAAAATGAAAATAGCTCTGTTTAAAACTCCCCCAAAACAAAATATCAAGACACCTCCAGATTCCTTACCCCTCAGAACTAAATATTGATCTAAGTAGCTAAAAAGTGTGTAAGAGTCTAACCGAAGTGGACCTGGAGCCTTCAGCACTTTACAAGTTCATTTCCAAGACATAGGGAAAAAAGAGAGCAAAACAAAACAGCAAGACACAACAACACGAAAACGTGATTTCTTGTTTGTTAAGTGTCATCAAGATATTTCTAACTCATACTAACCTCCTATGATGGAGCAGACCACCTCACAGGGCTTTCTTGGCTGTAATCTTTATGGGAACAATCAATATTTCTCCTTTAGAACTGCTGGGTGGGTTTAAAACTCCAAGCTATCACTTTCCAGTTGAGCTTTTCAATATTTATGCCATTTGGACTCACAAAAAATTATGAAAAACATAATTAAAAATATTTGATGTTCATGAAATTAGAAACACGATGTGTTTCTAACCACCCTTGTCTGAAATTACAATGTGGAATCATGTTCCTTTGTTCATTCTTACCCTCTTAGTATCGTCATCTTCTGAGAACCAGTGCTATAGCCTGAAATGTCCTTGTTTTATTTCTTCTGAGCTACGGAGCATCTGAAGATCCCTATTTTCAAAGTTCTAAGACATCAGAATGTATGTGGCTATTGTAGAACAAAGAATAAACTCCTAGCCATGACAATAACAAAAACACATAGTAATGTCCAAAGCTTTGTAAATAAAGTCGTTTACCAAGAATATCAGTCAAAATGACTTAGTGATTTTATGATCAAAAGGTGCTTGTATCTAAAGCCAGCCACAGGCCCAGGCAACTCACGTTACTTGGCTTTTTCTCTTTCCACACATGGAAGGGAATACATAAAGCCGATTCACACATTCTGAGATACCAATAAATCACATTAAAGGAGGAAAGAAGTAGGGTTTGCTCAGTACCTTTCCATTAATGAACCTCTAACCAAAACAAAGAACAATGATTCCAATTTGTAACCACTTTGGCTTCATTTAGTCTCTCTTTATTATCCCCCTTTTCAAGTTTCAATTAAGAGCATTTGTACATTGCCATTCAAAGAAACCCATTTCCGGGCAACATTTTAAGTAGGAAGGTTAATTGTCTATATTATTCATTTATTTGAAATTTATGAGATAAGATTGTAAAAAGACTGGTAATCACCTTCTAAATAAGATTGTTCTTTGCTTTTAAATTAAAAAATGTTGCTCATTAGATGAAAAAAGAAATCACAGATGCAACAATCATAGGTAACTTTAATACACCACTATCAGAGAAAGATAGATCCCTGGGAAAGAAGTTCAGGGTGAAACACTGAGTGAAACATTATAATTAGGGGACTGAATCTGTTAGATAATTATGGAGTTCTTCATCCAAATTCAAAAATATTCACATTCTTTTCAATTGCACATAAACTAGACCATAAGTGCATTTTCAAAAAAAGACCACATACTGGGATACAAGTTGAGCCTGAATAATTCATACACAGAGATCAGTCAGATGTTCCTCTCAGACCACAACACCAATAAGTTTGAGATCAACAAAAGGACAATCAAAAAAAGAAGGGCAAACAAATGGAGGATGAATAACAATCTTCTGTGACATGAATGTGTACTCACCTGGGCTAGAGAGGAAATTAGGAAGTTTCTAGAAACTAACGAGATGAGAATACAATGTACCAAAACCTATGGGATACAGCAAAAACCAGAGGAAGCTTGATAGGGATCAATGCATATATGAAACAGGAAGAGAGACTTAAGATTGATGCGCTATCACAAAACCTCCAGCAACCAGAACAGAGTCAACAGAACAACCCCTCCAAAATAAAAAGAAAAGAAAAGAGATAATAAAATTTCAGGACAGAATTAAAACAGTGGGAAGACAAGAGAACAATACTGAAAAAAAATAATGCAACTAAAAGCTGGGTCTTTGAAAGGATCAACAAAATCTACAGTCCGCTGGCATACCTAATCAAGGAAAGGAAGGAACAAGCATTATTAGCCAGAATGAGGGATGAAACTGAGGCAGTCATAATGGACCCCAAGAGGATTTAAAGCATAATCACAAAGAACTATGAAACTCTGTTTTCTAATGAATTCAGCAACTTGGAAGATATGGACAAATGTCTGTGAAAGCAATCCTTCCCTAGATTATCCCAGAAAGAGGTTAAGAATCTCAACAGACTCATAGCAAAAGAAGAAATGGATATGATTATCCAGAATCTATCAAAAATAAAAGTTCCTGGTCTAGAAAGTGTCACAGGAGAATTCTACCAACCATTCAGGGAAGAGCTGACACGAATCCTCCACAAATCATTCCAGCGCATAGAAAAGGATGGTAAACACCCAGACTCATTCTGTGAAGCCAGTAAAACTTTGATACCCAAACAGGACAAGGGTCCCTCAGGAATAGAGAACTACAGACTGATATCTCTAATAAACATAGATGCAAAATTCCTTAGCAGAATATTGGCCAATAGAATGCAAAACTATGTAAAACACAGCATGTATCATGATCAGGTGGGAGTCATATGAGGGATGCAAGGATGACTTAAAATCCAAAGTTCACCAATATTATTTGCCACATTGATAAGATTGTGGCAGTCATGTGCTTATGTTAATTTTATGATTGAAATGTAGGGGTGGAGAATAGCCTGTTAATCTGGAGATAGCCATTGAGTAGCCAATGAAGCTTCTATGTGGGCATGGCTTTTTCCTGAGACTTCTGGGAAATCTCGCGCTATTTCCCTCATGAAGATGAGAAGCTATCTCCCCAGTTGTTGGGAGTTAGTTTCAGAGACGATGAATCACGGACAAGACAAAATGGCAGCGTCCGAGAAGCTGAAGGAGTTGGCGGAGAGACCAATGGCTTTGCCCTGATGGCGCCAGACCTCTGAAGCTGGGGCGGCCACATGGAGACCTCTGCCAGTGATGAGTTGCTTCTGTTGTTGATGGACCCTGAGCCCTGGAAGCGAGGAGCCATGTGGAGAGCCCTGCCAGCATTGGGATTTTGCACCCACTGACCTGTGACTTCATGAGTCGGAAGGAGACTTTATAGACTGATTTTGGGCATATGGATTAATATTGGACTTTTAACTTTGAACTCAACTGGGCTCAATGTCGCATTCCTCTTGTGTATATAAACCTTTTCCTTTATATCTGTGTGCATGTCTATGAAATTTGTTCCTCTAGCCTACCTGGACTAACACAAAGATAAAGGAAAAGAACCACATCAATAGATGCATAAAAAATATTTGACAACATGCAATACACATTTTTAAGACTCTCAAGAAGATAGGAATGGAAGGGGAGTTTCTCAAGTGAATCCAAGCTATTTATAAAAACTCAATAGCCAGCATCATAGTCAAAGGAGCAAAGATGAAAATATTACCACTGTGAAGGAAGACATTGGACAGTATAAAGTATGATAAAATAAAAATAATTTATAAATTACCGAGGGTTCATGAGGCAGGAAAGAGCAGGGAGGGAAGGGAAATATGAAGAGCTGGTACCAGGGGTTTAAGTGGAAAGAAAATATTTTGAGAATGATGATGACAACAAATATACAAATGTGCCTTGTATATAGTGAATGTATATATGAACTGTGATGGGAGTTGTATGAGCCCCCAATAAAATGAAAAAAAAAAAACTACAAGAAAAGGAATGTTCTAAAACTGGTTATGGTAATGATTACACAACCCTTTATATTACAATTGAACTATTGAATTGTATATATGGGAATTACATGCCAATAAAACTATTTTTAAATGTAAAAACAAAACAAATCACAACTCCCACGGAAAAAGGGGACCAGAAAAATATGACCCTTGCTCCCACTTCTTTTAAACACTGTACTTCAGGTCCTAGCTAACAACATAAAGCAGCAGAAGGGCATCTGAGAGAGGAGGAGGTGAAACTATCACTATTTGCAGACAACATGTTTCTATACATTGAAAACCCCAAAAGCTCTGCAACAGACATACTGGCAATTAGACAGAGAAATATGGAAGAGTGGCTACAGGATACAAGATCAACAAACAGAAGTCTATTGGTTTTCTATATACATTGGACAAGACTACACAAGAGGAATAAAGTCAATAATCTTCACACTAGTCAAGAAAAAACTGAACTACCTAGGGATATATTTAACAACAACAACAACAACAACAACAACAAACTCTCAAGAGACATACAAGGAAAACAATAGAACCCTACTACAGGAAAACAAAAGTGACCTCTACAAATGGAAGAATGTCCCATGCTCATAGTTAAGAATACTCAATATAAAGATGTCAATTTTCCCAAGGCACTATAAAAGTTTAATGCTATCCTGATTCAAATACCAGCAACCTTCTTCAAAGAATTGGAAAAACTGACCACCAATTTCATATGGAGAGGGAAGAAGCCCAGAATTAGCAGAGAACTCCTCAAGAAGAACAAAGTTGGAGGGCTGGACTTACCTGACTTGAACATCTACTATACAGCCATAGTGGTCAAAACAGAATGGTACAGGAATAATGACAAATACTGAGAACAATGGAAAAAAACCCCAAAATCTATAACTAAAACTATCAGCATATAGACAACTGATCTCCAATAAGAGCCCCGAAAGCATCAAGGGAAGTGAATGCCCTCTTTAACAAGTGGCAACAATACTATCCACTTCTAGAAAAATGAAACAAGACCTTACCTCACCCCATGCACAAGAACAAACGCAGAGTGTATCACACACCTAGAAGTAAAACTCCAAACAATAAGGACTATCAGTGAAGGAATTGGGACAAACCTAAGAACCTCGGTGGTGAGATACATAGGCAGGAAATAGTACACACACAGATGCAGCTGAAATCAACAAATGGGATATACTAAGGACAAAGCACCTATGTGCTTTGAAAGACTTCACCAAGAGAGTAACATGAGAACCCACAGACTGGGAGGGGATTTTTAGCAATGACACAACAGACAAAGGGTTTATTACTAAAATCTACAATACACTCCTAGTCTGCAAAGAGAAAAGAACAGTTAACTCCCTGAGGAGGTGGGTAAAAGACCTGAACAGAAGTTTCACCAGGGAGAAGAACTGGAGGGCCAATAAGCATGTGAGAGAATGCTCATGATCCTTAGCCAACAGAGAAATGTGAATTAAAACAACTATGAGTTAACACCTAACACCCTTGAGAATAACCCAAATCAGAAAATCGGAGAGCAACAAATGTTGGAGCGGATATGGGGCGATAGTAACTCTCCTCCACTGCTGGTGCTTGTGTAGTTATGTATAGCCACTGTGGAAAGCCATTTGGCAACATTTAAAGCAAATGAAAATTCAGTTACCTTATGATCCAGCATCCCTCTACTAGGCATATACCAGAAGAGGTAAGAAATAGACCAATACCAGTCATTGCTGCTCCAATGCTTATTGCAGCACAATTGCAAATAATTGAAAGCAACTTAAATTTTCTTTGATAGACAAGTGGATTATAAAACTCTGGCACATGCATATAATAGAGTGCTATGATCACCAAAAAGCATTGATGATTGCACGAAGCATGTCATCTCATGGAAAAAGTTGAAGGATAGCATGCGAAGTAAAGTTAGCCAATCACAAAAGGACAAGTACAACATGTGTTCACTGAGGTAAGAATAACCAACACAGGGGCTGAGCCCCGGTGGCGTAGTGGTTGTGCGTGGGACTGTGGCCCACTGGGATGAAGGTTCGATTCCAGCTCCACGGAGCAAAGGCTGGGCCTCCTACTCCCACCACCTGAGGGCAGTGATGCCACCCCCCCCCCAAAAAAAAAAGAATAACCAACACAGTACAAATAGAAGAAAAGCCACTTATCTCACACTTTTTGGGCTGTTGTACAGGCAATCAGGTGAGGGAGAGACCAAACCCAAAGATGTGCATGTAATTGTAACACAAAGAAGGGAAAAGGGGTGGGGTGGGGTGAAGAAGGGACAAGGGCTGGAGGGAAGAGGTAGATGATGGCACTGGGGGAGTAGAGCATTAATCCACCCTGGGGGTGGGTCTTGTTACGTCTCCACAGAAATGGGAGTGTGAGTGAAGAGTCCACTATCTCACACCAAACCTTGAGGCCAACATCACCACAGGGAGCAACTCATA